>BQNB010029367.1:0-55803 GCA_026074375.1 Tanacetum coccineum | reverse complement strand
AATAGAACGAGAAGGTTCTTTGTCGAGCCAAATCCGGGTTGGACCATCGATAGAAAATGGAAAAAGCATAAGCTTAATCAATGTCTCGGGCACATCTTTGTACTTCAACGTAGAAGTAATCTTGTTAAAATATCGAATATAAGCATGAGGATCTTCTTTTTCAAAACCGAAGAATTGTTTTGAAGTTACAAGATTGATTGGACTATGCTTGACCTCGAAATGCTCAGCGAGAATAGGCGGTACAACGATTGCCTCCGCATAACCCTCGATGGGTGCACGGAGTAATTCCGCCATAGTACGTTGATCGGCCATCGTATCTACGGAAGTCTCTTCAAGACAAAACGGTTCGACTATTTACTTGGAACGTCTACGACTACAATGTTTCGAAATAGTAGAAGTAGGATTCGTAGAAGGTTCACCAACGAATTTTGACGAAGAGCGAGTTTGCATACACTAAGAACAAAATAAGAGAAAAATAAAAAAGAGAAAAATATTTTTGTAACCGATAATCAAACAAGTGTACGGTAGCTCTCTAGAAAACGCACAAAGAAGCGAAGGAGCGGGTAAGCGCGAAGCTATTAAAAACCTTCTCGTTTCAGGTTGAAGTTCGTCGGATCAACCCTCCTTATACCTCTCTTATAGTTTGTAATATAAAGGTGAGCCGAATTCACACGTGACACAACGGTTGATTTTTGTTGTTTTTTCAATTTTTTTTTGTATTCTTGATGACTTGATAATAGAAGAAAATATTCACAAATAAAAGCGATAACTTCACGGGGAAGGGTCTTCAAACATTAATTTTTAAACGTACACAATAATCGTTTCACAACCTCTCCGGCAGCGGCGCCAAAAATTGATTCTTAAAATTAATTATACTTATATATAACTTAATATACATATATATAATTAAAACCAAAATATTAATTAATAAGAGTGAGTAAGTATTCCGTAAGGCTTCTAAAAGATTACTTTTATCCAAAGTAAAATCCAAAACCTTCCTGGGTCGTTTCCCGACAAGGCGTAAATTGAAAATCGTGGTTAAGTTCGTGATCGAGTGATTGAATAATCAATATTTTGATTTGGATTCTACAATTAAAATGAAAAAACAAGTAAAAGCAAGCCTAAAACTAAAACAATTAAATTTAATACACGAAAACGACAGACGTGAATCAGAAACCCGATCTTTAAAACCTGAAATATCCAAATTTATAACCCTACAAAAACAAATTTAATTTTTTTAATGGCCTAAATGTTAAAAAATAATTTTAGAAAAAAGAATTATATTTTTTTGACTTTTATTTAATTTATTATGAATTAAAAACAGTTTTAATCTAAAAATATTATAAAAAATGTTAAACTATTTTATAAAAATCCTAAAAAAATTTTTACTATAGAAAAAAAAAAAATGAACTTTCACATGCAGAACTCAAGGAAAAATAAAATTATGTCACCAGCTTATTGATAAGCTGGAAATAAGCTACAAAGGTCTGAAAGCTTAAACTACAAAAAGGGGTAAGTATTAAATTTGGTAAAGTCTAAATGAAAAAGAGCCAAGGGCGAGTTGGTAGTGGGGTGTGGTGTTAAAGTGTTGGCAGTTAAGGTTGAGGTCTCGGGTTCAAACTTGGGGCTTCCCTATACGGCCAACATTTTTGTTTTGCAAATTTTTTTTATGAAAAAGCTTTAAAACTTGAAAATAAGCAACTTTTGTGAAATGACTTTTTATAAAAACCTAAAATAAGCTAGAAATAAGCTTATGAAAATGACAGTATTGGATTTTAAGCTAAGTGGCTAAAAGCTAAAACTGTGTGGGCTTTTTATGGTCACAATAAGCATAAATAAAACAAATAAGCTTAAAACAGACTACCCTTGACCTAATAAGCTCAAATAACTTAAAAATAAGAAAATCTAAATAAATGAACTTAACCAAAATGCATTTTGACAGTAGACTTTAAAAACAGATCCTAAAACTAAAACCACTACTTTTAAGCTAAGATTAAGAGCAAATAAGCACAGTAAATAAGCTATAACTAAAAACAGATAAATAGTAGGACTAAAATAACTCAAATAAGCAAGGCTTAAACAAAGAAGATTAGAAAATAAGCTAAAAAGGGGAACAATTTTACATAAAATCCAAAAAGGCTCTTAGACTAAATTGTCTGAGCTTATAAGCTGAAATAAGTTTAAACCTAGGTTAAATAAGCTATTAGAACTCTAAACCTAACCTAATAAGCAATCCTAAACACAAATTAAGCACATCTAATAAGCCATAAACTCATAAATCAAATAAGCAATTATGGCTAAAACTGTTAACCAAACATCCTAAGTAGGCACTTTCTAGCTTATTTTTAATCCACTTAAGCTATCCTTATGGCTTAAAGACAAAAAGGACAGATGAAGCTTATCCTATAAGCTACAAGATTCAGCCAAGAAAAAGCACTTTGAAATACTTTTAAGCTATGAAAAAGCTAAGTTGAAATGAGAGTTCAGACAGAATGCTATGTTTTTGGATTTTTTCCAAGTTTTTATAAAAGCTAAAATGTAACACTGCAGTCCTAAATTAAACTATCTAAGATAATTCTAAACCCTAAATAAGCTTAACAGATTTACTTTACACTACAAACTACATAAGCTCTCAATTTATAGAGACTTAAAACCATAGTTCTAACCTACCTAAATTTAAGATTGAAAATGACTTTTTAATTTTAAAACTGAAACAAACCTTGACAAATTTATACTAAAACTTTAACACAATGTCACCAACTGACCTCTCTATCAATGCATTTAGAACCAAAAGTAAGCATAAATAAAGGACCAAGACACATATAATCAACTTTAATAAAAGTAAAAACCACATATTTTAAAATTGATAGACTAAACCTTAAACTGAATTCTAAAACTTAACAACTATCCAAAGCAGGTTAAAAGATTTTAATATAGCTTCACAAAGTTGGTCTTTTAGTCAAAAGAGACTCAAGCAGTACTAACTTATGTTAGTACTGCTTGTGCTTAAACACCCTTATAAACGGATATTGCATTTTACACTAAGAAAAGCTGAATTTTAGACTGAGATATATAAAATTTTTTCAGATGATGATGAAGATGTTGATGCAGAGGCTGACTTGAACAATTTAGATGCATTTATGCCTGTTAGTCCTATTCCAACTACAAGAATACACAAAGATCATCCAGTTGAACAAATTATTGGAGACTTGAATTCAGCACCTTAAACAAGAAGAATGACAAAGAATTTGAAAGAACATGGTTTGTTTAGTTCAGTTTAGCAAAGAACAAACCATAAAGACTTTCAAAATTGCTTGTTTGCTTGCTTTTTATCATAAGAAGAACCCAATAAGGTAATCCAAGAATTAAAGGATCCAAGTTGGATAGATGCTATGCAAGATGAGCTTCTATAATTCAAATTATAAAAGGTTTGGACCCTGGTGGATTTATCAAATGGCAAAAGGGCCATAGGCACTAAATGGGTTTACTGGAATAAAAAGGATGAAAGAGGCATTGTGATAAAGAACAAAGCAAGATTAGTTGCTCAAGGGTACACACAAGAAGAAGGGATTGACTATGATGAAGTTTTTGCCCCTATTGCCAGAATTGAAGCAATTAGGCTATTCTTAGCCTATGCCTCATTTAAAGACTTTATGGTGTACCAGATGGATGTCAAAAGTACTTTTCTTTATGGTAAGATTGAAGAGGAAGTCTATTTTTGTCAACCACTAGGATTTGAAGAACCAGACTTCCCCGATAGAGTTTACAAAGTAGAAAAGGCTCTCTATGGTTTGCATCAAGCTCCCAGAGCTTGGTATGAGACCTTGTCCACTTATTTGTTAGAAAATGGGTTTCAGAGAGGATAGATAGACAAAACTTTGTTTATCAAGAGGGACCAAGGTGATATTCTGATAGTACAGGTATATGTAGATGATATCATTTTTGGGTCTACAAAGAAGAAGTTATGCACAGAGTTTGAAAAGATGATGCATAAGAAGTTTTAGATGAGTTCTATGGGTGAACTCACATTCTTCTCTTAGGACTGCAAGTAAAGTAAAAGGAGGATGGGATTTTTATCAGTCAAGACAAGTATATGACTGAGATTTTGAAGAAATTCTGTTTTACTGATGTCAAGACAGCAAGCACACCTATGAAAACTCAAAAGCCTTTGCTCAAGGATGAAGATGGTGAAGAAATAGATGTTCATTTATATAGATTCAATATAGTTCAATTGATGTATCTTACTTCATCAAACCCATATTAAGTTTGCAGTGAGTGTCAGTGTAAGATACCAAGTGAACCCAAAAGTCTCACATCTTCATGCTGTGAAAAGAATTTTTAGATACTTAAAAGGTCAACCTAAATTGGGCCTTTGGTAGCATACATTGATAGTGATTATGCTGGAGCAAGCTTGGATAGGAAGTCCACAATAGGAGGTTGTCAATTCCTTGGGTGTAGATTGATTTCAGGGCAGTGCAAGAAACAGATTGTAGTTGCAAATTCCACAACAGAAGCTGAATATGTGGCTGCTTCAAGTTGATGTGGACAAGTGCTTTGGATTCAATATCAATTGCTTGATTATGGGTATAACTTTATGCATTTAAAGATCTATATTATAATGAGAGTTAAAATATGCTTAGTTAAAGAATTTTTGTTTTTCATTAAAAAACAAAGCATGTGAGTATTAGACATCCACTTTATCAAAGATTCCAATGAAAAGAAGCTTAATACCAAATGATCAAGAATCATACTGACAAGAATGTTGCCACATTAACGTACAAAAGCATTTTGATGTATAGATTTCAATTTTGATTCTAGTAATTAGAATGCTCAAACATTAAAGTCTTGATTAAGAGAATCGTATGAGGTAAAAAGAATTAAAGATTTGGTAAGACATAAAACATAAAAGATGTTGATAAAACCATACTATCTCTTTATGTTTTTGTAGAGTTTTGTATGAATTAGTACTGTTATTCATGTCATTAAAAGTTTCTGCTGTTAAGTATAATTAGTGTTGCTAGTTATACTTAATACTGCTAAGTTAATGCTGTTAGTTATACTTAATACTGCTGGTATAATTAACATTGTGAAAATTATGAGTAAAAGAATTGAGAGAGTTGGTGAGAATAAAAACAGAAAGAGAGATGTGTAAAAACAGAAAGAGTGATTTGGTGAGTAAAAGAATTAAGAGAATTTGTGAGTTGAAAAACAGAAAGAGAGTTGTTTAAAAACAGAAAGAGAGAATTGTGAGTAAAAAGAATTGAGAGAAATAAAAAACAGACAGAGAGTTTTTGTGAGCTAAAATGTTAATTTGATGATGGAAAAGCTGATTAGAATGGAATTGGAGTTAATGCTGGTGATTCAAAGTTAATGCTGCTAGGCATAAACTTACTGCTGCTGGGGAAAGTTAATGCTGCTAGGCATAAACTTACTGCTGCTGGGGAAAGTTAATGCTGCTAGGCATAAACTTACTACTGCTGTTGAAAGTTAATGCTGCTAGGCATAACTTACAACTGCTGGTGAACGTTAATGCTGTTGAGGGTAGTTTCATAAATACTTCGATTAAGGGTTTCATTCACTCATTTAATCGATTTCATTCAATCATATACTCTCTAATCACAAACCCTAACTCAATTTCATCATTCATCATCAAAACCCAACACAATGACGACCCTACAGTTTGCTGATACTCACAATTTAGTCGCGTTTTTGGCTAAACCCGCTGAAAGTGAAGGGTTTGAGCAGATAGTGGATTTTCTTAATGCACACACTATCAAGTATGCACTAACGGTTAATCCTATGATCTATACTTCATGCATTGAACAATTTTGGGCTACTGCCAAGATGAAAAATGTCAATGGGGATGTACAGTTATAAGCCCTAGTGGATGGGAAGAATATAATTGTTACTGAAGCATCTATTAGACGTGACCTTCAACTGAATGATGAGGAAGGTACGGATTGCTTGCCAAATGCTACCATTTTTGAAGAACTTACAAGGATGGGGTATGAAAAACTTTCACAAAAGCTTACATTCTATAAGGCATTCTTTTCTCCTCAATGGAAATTCCTTATTCATACCATTTTGCAATGCCTAAGTGCTAAGACTACTGCATGGAATGAATTTAGTAGCACTATGGCTTCTGCAATTATCTGCCTAGCTACAAACCAAAAGTTCAACTTTTCAAAGTACATATTTGAAAGTATGGTGAAGAACTTGGATAATGCTGGTAAATTCTTGATGTATCCAAGGTTTGTACAAGTCTTTTTGGATAAACAACTGGAGGGGATGTCAAGTCACAAGAGGATTTATGTTACACCCTCTCACACTAAGAAGATATTTGGAAATATGAAAAGGGTAGGAAAAGGCTTTTCTAGAAGAGAAACACCCTTATTTCCAACAATGATGGTACAAGCTCAAGAAGAAATAGGTGAAGGTTCAGTAAATCCTACTGATCCCCATCACACACCCACCATTATTCAACCATCAACATCTCAAGCTCAAAAGAAACAAAAGCCTAGGAAGCCAAAGAGAAAGGACACTGAGGTACCTCAGCCTAGTGGTCCTACAGACAATGTTGCAGAAGAGGCTGTCTATGAGGAGATGGATGACAGTTTGGAAAGGGTTGCCACTACTGCTACTAGCTTAGATCAAAGAAGGATAGGGGTAACATTAAATAAACCCAAAAAAAAAATAAATAGAACAAATAAAGGAAAAAAGAAAAAAACAGAAAAAAAAAAAATTTTTTTTAAAAAAAAAAAAAAAAAATTTTAAAATAAAATTTTTAAAAAAAATAAAATTAAAAAGAAAAAAAATCGGAAAAAAAAAAATAGAAATAAAAAAAAATAAAATAAATAAATAGAAAAAAAAAAAAAAAAAAAAAAAAAAAAAAAAAAAAAAAAAAAAAAAAAAATTTTTTTTAATAAAAAAAAAAAAAAAAAAATTAAATTAAAGAAAATTCTTCTTTAGAAAAAAAGGAAAAAATAAAAAAAAAAAATCAAAAAAAAAAAAAAAAGAAAAAATAAATTTAAAATTTTAATTAAAATAAAAAAGAAGAAAAAAAAGAAAAGAAAAAATTCAAAAAGAATAAAAAAAAAAAAAAAAAAAAAAAAAAAAAATATTAAAAAAAAAATAAAAAAGAGACAAAAATAAAAAAAGAAGAAATAATAATAAAAAAAAGATAAAATAAAAGAATAAGAAAAAAAAAAAATTAAAAAAAAGAAAATAAAAAAAAAGATAAAAATCCAAGGCAACACTTAATGAACCAAGTTCCTTAAGAACTAGTTCAGGTAGTGGTCCCAGGCGCCAAAAAACCATGGGGGATACTATTGCTCAAACTGGGTTTGATAATGTATCTAAACTCTCCAATGATCCACACTCTCAAAGGTAACAGCACTTCAAAGGTTGCAGATGTTAGTATAAAACTAAAGGAATTGATGGAATTATGTACCAATTTGCAAAATAAAGTTATTGATCTGGAAAAAACTAAGACCTCTTAAGTTCAGGAGATTACAAGGTTAAAAAGGAGGGTCAAGAGACTAGAGAAGAAAGGAGGGTCAAAAACTTATGGGCTTAAAAGATTATATAAGGTTGGTTCATCTAGAAGAGTTGAATCCTATGAAGATGAAGGTTTGGGTGAGGAGGATGCATCCAAACAAAGAAGGATAGCTGATATTGATGCTGATGCAGGAATTAACTTAGTTAGTACTCATTTTGATGCTGATACAGATATGTTTAGAGTACATGACTTAGTTGGTGATGAGGTGATTGTTGAAACTGAAGTTGCTTCAAAAGGTGTGAACTTAAGTGTTGTTGAAGTTACTTTAGCTCAAGCACTTGCAGCTTTAAAAAGTGCAAAACCCAAGGCTGACAAGGTTATGTTACAAGAACCAGAGCAGGGTACAATTACAACAACAACTGCTACTACAACAGTTACAGCTGCTAGCACAAGACCCAAGGCTAAAGGGCTTGTTATTCATGAACAGGAGCAAGCACCTACACCAACAGTTTCTTCACAACAACCATCATAACTCAATGTTCAGGATAAAGGTAAAGGCAAAATGGTTGAACCAGAACCTGTGAAGAAATTGTCAAAGAAAGATCAATTGATGCTTGATGAAGAACTTGCCTTCAAGCTACAAGCTAAAGAAGAAGAAGAAGAAAGGCTTGCCAGAGAAAAAGCTCAACAAATTGAAGAAGCCAACATTGTTTCATGGGATAATGTGCAAGCAATGATAGATGCTGATTATCAAATGGCTCAACAAATGCAAGCAGAAGAACAAGAGAAGTTGAGTATTGAAGAGAAGTCCAAGTTGTTTGTACAACTCTTAGAAGCAAGAAAGAAACACTTTGCAGCAATGAGAGCTCAAGAAAAGAGGAACAAACCACCAACTAAAGCTCAAAAGAGAAATACAATGTCTACTTATCTAAAAAACATGGCTGGATACAAGAACAATCAGTTGAAGAACAAAAGCTTTGATGATATTCAGAAGTTATTTGACAAAGCTATGAAAAGGGTAAACACATTTGTAGATATGGAAACAGAATTGGTGGAAGGTAGTGAAGTAAGAGCTGAAGCAGAGATAGCACAAGAGAGCAGTTCAAAGAGAGCAGGCACTGAGCTGGAACAAGAAAGTATTAAGAAGCAAAAAGTGGATGAGGATAAAAGAATGAGCATAGCTCAGAAGACTATGAGAAGTTGTTCCTGATAAAGAGGAAGTAACAATTGATGTTATTCCTTTGGAAACTAAGCCTCCAAGCATTGTTGACTACAAGATCCATAAAGAAGGGAAGAAAACCTATTACCAGATAATCAGGATTGATGGAAGTTCAATGATGTACTTAGTCTTCAGTCATATGCTCAAAAGTTTTGACAGGGAAGATTTGGAAACCCTGTGGAAATTGGTAAAAGCTAAGCATGGATCAACAAGGCCATAGGAGGGCTATAAGAGAGTGCTATGGGGTGATCTAAATACAATGTTTGATCCACATGTTGAAGATCAAGTATGGAGGGATCAACAGGGTTACAAAGTATTGTATTAGAAGCTATATGATTCATGTAGAGTACATTCATTGAGGAAGCAAAATGTGCACATTCATATGTTGGTAGGAAATAGATATCCTCTTACAGCACCTACAATCACAGATATGCTAAATAGGAAGCTGCAGGCTGATCATTGGAATGAAATGTGTTATCAGCTTTTTAAACTTCTCACAAAATAGCTCAAGAATCAATGAAGTGTTTGGAAGCATCCTCCTGGTGATTAATGAAGCTTTCAATGAATAAACTTGAGATTTTAAAGAAGAATATCAAGTTTAGGGGAGGATTGTTGGGATTAAAAGACTTCTTGATGATCTTGGAGTTACTGCTGCTAAGGTTTGTGTTACTGCTGCTAAGTAAAACTTAGTGATGTTCAGTAATCTTAATGAAAAAATATGCTAAGTAGTTAGTACTGCTAGTTACTACTGCTAGTGTAACTTAGTACTGCTAGTGTAACTTAGTACTGCTAGCTACTACTACTAGTATATGTTAGTAATGCTGGTGAAGATTAAAGAAAATATTCTAAGTAGTTACTACTGCTTGTACACAGTTAATGCTGCTGGTATATAAGTTACTACTGCTTGTTAAGAGTTAATGCTGCTGGTACAAAATTAAAACAGCTGAAATTACAACTGCTAAAGAAAAGATTGCATGAAGAAACAAGACTACTTATGAGATAAGGATTGTTATTTATAGAATAGATCTTTGAGAATAATCTAAGTTTTAGTAATATATTGTAAATCGACTAGGACTCCTTGGTGTATAAAAGGAGGTCCTAGGGCATAGAGTTTGCTATCTAGAAATCTTTTGTTTTGATATCGTTATAGCTTCAAGGTTTTGCAACCCTGATACTAGGAGAGTATTCGTATTATTTGTAATAATAATATTGGAGCTTTTATTGTTGAAATTGTATTGTTTTGTGTTACTGAAGATTTCTTCTTATATTAAAGATTAGATTCCGCATAATCTTTAGTATTATCAAACAAAGTATTCTTAACGTAAGTTGGTTTAGATTAATCTAGCATAACTAAAACTTAACAATGCTAAGGAATACAAGATCCGATCCAAGTGGGATCAACAGTTTTTTAAATGTTATGTTCTATAATGGGCCCTCTAACAGTTGAATGTGTTGTTTAGAAAGATATGGCAATGGTCTAGCAGCATGTCACATTAATTTTGAGTGAGCACATAAAATGTCTAGCAGTATTAACCAATACTGCGTTTTTGAAATATTTTGTCTAGCAGTATTAATTGATACTAAACCAGACTTCATTAGCACTGCTCTTGGAACTAAGTTCTTTTTAGCACAGGGGTGGATCTTTTTAGCAAAGTTTTGATGATTCACCTTTTGAGCATTGTTCCAAACAGGTTTTACCATCCTTTGATTTTGAAATTGTTTTTGATGATAATTTCAATCAACCTGCAAATGATCATAGCTTCCACACACATAACATCCTTTCTTAAACATCTCAAAAATGCTTCCTATATTTTGAGTCATTAACTTGATCCCAATTTCTTTGATTGCCTCTTGGATTGTGAGTGCTTTGCCTATGTTGCTCAACTTGTTTAACAGTTTTCCTAGTAGTTTTTTCTTGTTGTTTAGACTTGACAAACTCTTTCTTAACAATACTAGGCCTAACTGTTTTCTTTTCAGTTTTAGGCTGAGACACATCCCCTTCCTCATCATCTGACATATGTTCTTCAATACTTGAGGCATCATCATACTTCCTAACTACCTTAAACTCTTCTCACAGACATTAGCTTTATAGTTTCAACTACATGGCTTATTAACAAACATCTAAACCATAAAAGACAAGTCAGGTGTTGGAGGCATGAAATTTTTTGTGTAGGGAGTTGGAACTGCATTATAATTTTCATAGCTAAACCTTTCTTGCAATTGTCAACTATTTGACACTCTATGAGCTTGTTTAAACTTTTAGATGCGTGTTCAAATTTATCTACATTAAGTTGAATTCCATCTTTTTCTTTTGAGCTATTTCAAGCTTCTTCCTAAGCTCTTTAATAGTTATTTCTCCTAAATAAATTTTAAATTTGAAGCCCTTAATATCTTGTAAGTAAATAGACTCATTTGCTTTATAAACTTCAAGTTTTCTTCCACTGACTTAACCTGTCTTATCCTAGAACTATAACTCATATTTCTTAAATCTTTGATAGTTGATCTTTTGAGGATTTAAGGCAGTTCAACAGTTTCCAAACAAGATTTTGAACAAATAGAATCATTGGATACCTCTGAGTTGGACTTGAAGATAAGAAAGCCATGAGTGCATAATTAGGCCCTTCCTCTGCCTGATCACTCCCCCATTCATATCTACCAAGACCATCACATGACACAAAATTGTAGATAGAAGATTGCTTCCACAGGCACACTCCTTCTTGAGCTTTCTATTCTTGTTGTCTTGATTTCTTGGAGCTCTGCACTCCCTAGCAAAATGTCCCCTCTTGTGGCAGTTGTAGCACTCCGTTTTCACATTGACTTAATCAAACCGAATCTTCTTAATTCCCATTAACAAAAGCTTCCATCATGTAATCATCAAAAGACCTTCTTGCCCACATAGTCAACATGCCTTTAACATCTCAATTCATCTCTCCGTGCATCTGGATGGATTATGTTCAAGTCCTCATGTATAAGTTTTAGGACTATTTTTGTATGACTAGCAAAAAATTGCACACAATAAATAGCATCACTAAGTATCAATATTTTGTAGAGTTTAGCATTATAAACTCGAGAGCAAGCTAGTAGAACTTCCTGAGCGAGTATTAAACTGCTTCATTAAGTGCTGATAGGTTGTTTATTTGAGGAGGACACAAAGCCCTGTTCTGTGTGCTTGAACTTTAGACATCCCTTTAACTTCTGGTTCATACACCTTGAGGTTGTTGTGGAGATCATCCATGCTCATTGTATTCAAATCAGCTTTATTCCTCCACACAACAGCATGTGTGTTCCATTCAAGTGACAAACTTCTAAAAAAAATTTGATTAACATCTTCTTGTGAAAGCTTTTCATCTAAAAGCTCCAACTGACTCACAAGCTTTTAAAGCCTATCAAAAGTTTGATCAAGCATCTCTGAGCTTAGAGCAATAAAGTTTTCATATTGCTGCTTTAAGAGATTCTTTTAAGTCTTTCTTGTAGCTGCATTCCTACCAAATCTCTTTTCAACAGCTTCCAACAACTTCTTAGCATCCTTTATAGAGTTAAACTTTAACTGATGTTCATTGAGAATGCCCATCATTAAAGTACTTCTAGCTTTCACCTCTAATCTTCTCTGAGCCTTTTCTTCAGCAGTTGTAATAGGCATCTCTGTCAAATATAAAACACCCACAATTTTCTGTATGGCAATTATCATCTATTAAAATAGAACAACCATTTCATGGGAATATATTTTTTTTTGCTTTAGTCCATCCATTATATAACGTAACTTACATAGCAAACTAAACGAGCTCACGCAACAACCAATGCCAACTACAACTATGTTTACATTATGTAAACATCCTAATATGTCAAGTCTATGTTTAAATATCATTTTTACCATGTACGTTATCCATTTAACGTACCATTTACAACGTTATTTCAAAACAAGCATTATACGTTAACGTTTATTCCAAAAACCCTAATTACATGTCAAAACAAGTGTACAAATGTTCAAAGCATGTGTACAAGTTACAATGCCAAACTTTTGAATATATTTTCCCTCCTAAACCCTAGTACAACCTTCTAAAGCTCAATGTACAAGTCAATTGTGCATGAAATACAAACTAGGTCATTTTACCTCCTAAATCATGTTTATATCTTACCACCACTTTAACACAAGGTACAAACACCTAATGCACAACTCCTAAACCCTAAACCTAATCCCTAAATCATTCTAAACCCTAATCCTAAAACCCTAATTCATCTAACCCTAAACCAAAATCATAAAACCATAGCAAACCCATTACACCTTAAACTAGTTCATAGTTTTCAGAATCTGATCCGTTAATAAAACATAAGATCTGGGCAAAATCAGTAGGTTCTGGGTATTAAGTAAAAATACTAGGTTGTAGCCCTATGTCTTGTGATCATTTTTCCGGTGGACTCAACCCGATTCGATGTCGGATGAATTAGTTATAGCCGAAATGGCAAAAGTACGCAGATTCTGCACACCTGTAGTAAATGGCTGTTATCTCTAAATTTTTGTATAGTAACCCCTAAATATGTAAAACTAAAAGTTGTAGAGGACTCAAATATCTAACCATGCTCACTGGTTTGAGCTTCATCGGAGTTACGGTTTGTAAATGGCAACCATTTTACCGGGACCGATGTTGGCTGTCCAAAAACAGCCATGAACCCGACACCCTTTTTCTTTCATTTTTAACCCATTTACACCTAAGCTAGCACCCTAACACCTCAAGCACCTCTATGACTAACCTACTACCACCCCAAGCAGCCTAGCAACCACCTCCCTCACACCACCATCACCCTTGCATCACCAACTTGGTCTCCAAGTTCTATAGTACTTGTCACCTCTCTAGCACCTCAAATCCCTTCCACCTTGCTCCATAGCTTACCTTACTCACCCTCCTAGCTGCCCATAGTCACAACTCTACAATCTTGACACCTTTCATGGCTAAAACTTGGGCACCAAGCTCATATGAGCCCTATATATAGCCGAAACACACACTCTTTCAAATCACACCTCAAAACTCATCAAACACACTCAAATGGAGTTCTAGCCATTCTCTAGCAGTAGTAGAAGATCAAGAGAAGTCCCTAAGATCAGAATAGAAGCCAAGAATCAAGAGAAATAAGCCATTGAAGTCACCAGATCCGCTCGGATATTGATAGAGTGAATAAATCTGCCATTTCTGAAATCTCTCTTCTGATTCCAAAATCGTGGTGTAACCTTATCCTCCCCTGTTCCGAGTCATGGAATGAGATGAAATAAATTCACAATGATTTTGTTAAAATAAAAGTTCAAGACTGAAATCTTGTTGGAACTGTCAAATCCGGTTCATCTTTCGGAACCATATCACATCCCGAATCAATGAAAATAAGGATGAATTGAACGGTATTTTGTAAAATTACGTAATTACTTGATAGATAAACTAAGCATTTCATTATTTTCCGATCGCCTAAGAAAAGAAAGATCTTGTTGTTTTTTCAACAATTTTAATGATCACTAGTGAGACCTCTCAATAGGATTTCGAACCAGATAAGTTCTGACCATCTGTCAGAGAAAAAAGAACAAACGGATCTAGTAGGATTCCCAAGAAATTCTTTGATTTCTTCCGGAAGCAAGTGATTAATCATCTGCTTTTCGCGTTCCGTGAATAGCTAGGACATTGAGGAATATCCAGAAAGGCATTTCGGGAATCGGTTTGATTCTATCTCTGAATGATTACAACTGCTGAAAGATAAAGATTGCTTGAAGATTAAGATTACTTATGAGATAAGGATTGTTATTTATAGAATAGATCTTTGAGAATAATCTAAGTTTTAGGAATATATTGTAAATCGACTAGGACTCCTTGGTGTATAAAAGGAGGTCCTAGGGCATAGAGTTTAACATTTAAAAATCTAGAAATGTTTTGTTTTGATATCGTTATAGCTTCAAGGTTTTGTAACCCTAATACTAGTTTATGTATTCATATTAATATATTGAAGCTTTGTTTGTTAATTTGTGTGTTCATTAGAATTACTGTTCTATTGTATATTCTTCTTATTGATCAAAGATTAGATTCCGCATAGTCTTTGATATATTTTACAAAGTTTCTATCATAGTTGTGTAGGATTTACCTTGCATAACTAAACCTTATACAAGCTAAGGAATTCAAGATCTATTTAAGTGGGATCAACAATGTTTCTTATTTGTTTGGACTTAATCTATTTGTTTTGGGTCTTTTTATTTAACACAAATTATCTTCCCTTTCCTAATCCCTAACTTGGTCTTACTCCGAATAGAGATGCAAGCAATTACATATATCTATTCCATCGTTATGGATGTGTATGTGTGATTTTGTCCACCTTGTTAGTTTATTACTTTTGGTAAAAGGATTAGAAGATTTCATACCCTATATTATTCTTCATCATAACCTTTGGTTTTACTCGAATGGGGATCTGATCAACCATGTATGTCTATTCCATCGTTATGGAATTGTATATGTGATTTTGTCAGCCTTGTTGGTTTACGACTATTGGTGAAGATTACTAGTCCTATTCTTTAGCTTATTCGAGTTAAGGATCGAGGAATCACATATGTCTATTCCATCGTTATGGATTTGTATGTGTGATTTTGTCACCTTTTTTGGAATATTGGTATCGATAGAGATTAGAAAGAATGATCAACCCTTAAACCTTAACCCAATTTTCCTTTTCAAACTTGTTACTCCTTAGCTTTAGTGGTAGAGATGTGTATCCTTGCCAAGCTTATAATAGAATACTCGTCACGACCGAGCAATTGAGAGAATTAGTTACATGTTACCACATAGATTAGTTGAGTGATATGAGTGTTTTCATTTTCCTATTTCGTGAGGTGTTTGGTTGTGTGCTAGTAATTAAATAAAAAATTTCTTAAAGGAAAAAATCTTAAACTTTGGTTTAGGATACATTTTTATAAGTTTTCTAAAGTCTACTTGAGGACAAGCAGGGGGGATATTTAATGACATCAAATAACGTCACTTTTATAGCATCATTTATCCCAGCTAAATTGATCATTCTATATTATTTTATGCATGAATTGGTACTTAATTGCTTATATTTGTTATTTGAAGTAAATTTCGAGCAATTGGTGAAGCTTAACTAAAAGGCGCGCATTTTGGAACTTAAACGAAGAAATCAAAAAACTGTTGTTCTGACAACCAATACGCCGTATCCATCAAGGAAGATACAGCGTATTTGCGCCTGAACTTCACAAGCAACCACGAAGATATAAAGACCAATACACCGTATCAATAAAGACCTATACGCCGTATCCACTGACGGTTCATAAAAGATTCTGGAAGATATTTATTGTGGTCTCCACTCCAAGAAAACTCAAACACGTCGTATTGACTACTTCAATACGGCGTATCAACCGAATTTCAAAGGGTATAAATACAGACCCTAAATACGAATTTTAGACATGCAATGGAGGCCATTCATGGCTGATTAATTCAGTAACCACCAGGTTTGATATTTAGAAGAAAAGAGAAGCTACGAAGGTCTTGCAACGCCCTTCAATCCATAGGAAAACCCTTGTAAATTCTTATACTCTAAATACGCGTTCGGTTTTTGGTATCATTTATTAACTTGGTTAATTTACCTTAATCGTTCGTCTATGACATTTGATTCGTTACAATGGTTATGGCTAATACCTTTAGTATTAGCCTATGTTTTAAAATGATAATTTAACATTTGGTTTATGTTTATCTCGATTGCATCTTATAAGTTGTGTATTGCTTTATGTTTATCAATTTATACTTGCTTATGTGCTTAAGTATGCGACCTATCATTCAACTGGATCTAGAAAACGAACCAAGTAGACTAGATACCGGGATAGCTCTCCAAATTGAAATCTATATATCTAGAGTAACATGATCACAAATATTGCCATGTCTTTGCCTCTGGTTTAGTGAACAAGTTAGACTAGCATGTGACCTAGGATCAACAAATAACGTTCTGATTCCTTGGGTAAAGATCTGGACAGTGAACTACTATATATAAAGAGTTGTTAAGTAGTAAGTTAGTAAAGTCCGATACAGCATATGGATTCATAAGATCACCATTATTTTGATTAGTCTAAGATAGATTATAATCACCAATGATTGCTTTATGTGGATGTGTTTAATTATGATAGAATTAGCATGTCTAGGTTTTAGGAAGAAGTACTGCCTAAACCTAGGAATGATATATCAACAACGAGATAAGATAATCATTGCACTTATAAACAAAAACCTGCGTTTTATTAGATTAAATATGGTTAATACATTTTCCTTACAATAGGCTTGACCACTTCTTTATCTTCTAATTATCAACCTATGTGTGTAATTTCCCTTCAACTTAGATTAGGCAAACTAAAACTCGTGCCAGTCTATCAGGCTGAAAACCCCCCTTTTCACATTAGTTTAGGTTTAATTTAGAATAGATTAATTTAGGATTAGCTTAGGTAAATAAAATACTGATAGATTTAGGAATTAACGTTCTCGCTCCTAGTGATCGACACCCTACTTACCAACGAATCTATAAATGATTGGGTATACTGCCCGTTAGTGTTGTTTTAGGTATAGTCGGCAAAATATAAATAGTAAAACTTGATAAGAAATTAATACCCTACTCACTAACGACAACATCACGCACTGAAAAAAAAAAAAAAAAAAAAAAAATGAAAGTATGAATGTCAAAGCTACTTAGTTAATAACAATGTCAAAAGCCCATGCATATATATAGTGCCACGCGCAAATACCCCTATATAAATATTATGCAATTCCTGAATAGTGGAATGAGAGGTTGGCCGACCTCTAATAGCGCTATCCATGATTTTTACACTCCTGAACAGTGGAGCGCACAAAGTACGTATATATTGGGTACGAACGGGACCCAATGGGGACTAATAATGTGAGGGGGTACAACTAGTACAACCCATAGGATACGAACGGGTTCCCACATATCCAACACTATATATATGCATCTTACGTATTCATATAGAGTACGCGAAGTCTCATTTTAATAAAAATCACACGTATTAGAAATATAATATGCGAAGTCCATTATTAACCAAGTCTTATATATTAGAAATATAATATGCGAAGTTCACCAATTTTGCAAATCATACGTATATCATAAGATAATATGCGAAGTCCCAATTTAGTAAAGTCATGCGTATATCAAAATAATTCATAAAGTCTCAATTTAGTAAAGATATGTGTAAATCAAAATAATATGGAAAATCATAATAAGGTAAACGACATATTTAAAAATCAATTCATAGTATGCAATATTCCTCAAAATAGAGAGCAGTAAAACGGGGATTCGCGAATACTCAAAAGCATTTATCAAGTTCATAAATAGTCCAAATAGTCTAAAAAGTCCAAAATAGTTCATAAATCAGTAATAATCATGCATCCCACCCCAAAAACGTATAAAACATTTCAAAGAGAGGGGCCATGAATTCACCATTGAGCGAAGTGATAATAGTCAAGAAAATAAGATGACAGAAGCCGATGAAATCTAGAAGCAACCTAAAAATATCATTGCGTCTTAGGTCTATGAATATTACACGTATGAATGCAAATGAAATATTTATAAATTTTTATGTAAAATATAACATTGTACTTAGCATTAAAAGTTTATAAATCAACAAAGACTCGTATTGACCATTTTCCAAACATTATAAGTTAATTAGTTTTTAGATTTTTAATCTGGCTTAAGAAACCCGTATCTCGTAAAGCGTAAATAACCATGACTCGGTTTTTATGTCCTCGGAAAGATAATTGTGTCTTTTAATCCGATATGTGGGTCCGACCACTTCTGTATTTATATAAAAGGTTTTAAATGGTTAAAACATTTTCAAGTGTCAAAGCTGTTAATTTCCAGTTTGCATCAGTCCCGCGAAAAAGGCCGTAACTCCTAAACTACAAGTCTGTTCAGACCGGTTCCAATGGCCATGTTTAAGTTAAAGGGTCTTCTACAATTTCTCTTTTTACCAAAACAGAGTGCTCTATACAAAATTTTGGATTTTTTTAATGATTGAAATATGGTGTGCAATTCTGACACACTTTTGCCGTTTATTTTCTAATTAAATCATCGGGTATCATCACGACGTGTGCCACCCGGAAAATCAAAGCTAAGTCATTGATCTATAACCGTATATTAATATCTAATCTCATAAGTTACTGATTTATACAGAATGTCCCATCAAAGCTACTGACCAAATCTGGTTATAAAAATAAGAAAAAAAAACATCATAGTATGTTGTTTTCTTGTATGTTTACTAAGTGCAATGTCATATTTTTAACAAAATAAATGTATGAAACATGAAATATATGTAGATCTATGAAAATAATATGTATGATCATATTACAAAAATATTAACATAAAAATGAAAAGATCTCTTACAAAGAGAAATGATGGAAAATAATAAGTACAAAGAACCAAGATAACAAGATCTTCAAACCCAAGAATATTATTAACCCAAAGATCGAACTCTTGGAACACTTGAATAAAATCAACCTAGATCTAATGAATATGATGAGATTTGTTGTTGTTGATGATGTAACTAACCCAAGAACATGAACTAGAACAATAGATCATCAACCTTGATCACCAATAACTAGTTAAAAATCAAAGAGATATGTGTTTGGCGCTTGTGTGTAATTGGAAAAATGAGAGGACAAGAGAGGAGTATATATTTTTTTTGTAAGAAATGAGTGTGTATGTGAGTGAGGCATGCATAACATGCAAAATAGGAAGACACTTGTCCTATATGTGTCTTATGTGTGTCCTTGTGAGGTGGCGATTATAAGGAAGTTTAAGGGGGGGGGGGGGTTATCATGGTTTAATTTTTGTTAATCACTTGATAAGGTGGGGTAATATTAAGGCTAATGTTTAAAGGGTAGTGTATTGCAAGAGTTAAATGCGAAACGTGAAGGGTACACGTAAAAGTAAAAAATAAAAATGCAACATATAAGGTACATATGAAAAATGATAAAAATGCATAGAGCATGTAAACTAATATTTAGTCTAAAGACAGGTTCACATTTAATGTACATGTTACGACGTTTACGGGATAACCTATCTGGTTACCCATAAAAGTTAATTTATGCCAAAATAAAAATATATAGTAAAAGTACGAGGTTAAATAATAACCTAAAAATATGGATTGTTGGTCAAAGGCACGATCGTAATCGAAGTTAAATAAAAAGACAATCCAAGCCCAAAAGTAACCCGACAAGCAAAAAATAACTTAACACTAGTAAGTTTAGTCAAAGGCGTTATAAAAGCTCTAATGGTTGTTAACCTGAGCTTGACGGTTGTCAAAAAAGAGGTGGTTGAACCTTGCAAAAAGTGTGATGTACACACTCAAGAGGTTGACTCTTTAATACGCAATGTTTCTAAGCTACAAAATGAAGCATTGAACTTTTCAAAATTCAAAAAGAGTAGCGTTGTTTTGGACGATATGCTAAGTCGTCAAAAATTGTCCCAAGATAAGGAAGGTCTTGGATTTTCGAAAAATGATAAATCTACTTCTGTAAATCTGAACAAACCAATAACGTTTGTAATAGAAAGACAAAACGAGGCTCTCGGAATTTCAGCACCTGACGCATTGGGTGACGCGCCAGCACGCCACTATCGCGTAAGTGGGCCGTCAAAAATCGAGGTCTCATTTACAGATTTTGCTAAACCCGTTGATCCTCAAACTCGCTTTGCAAACACTTGAGGTACCTAAACACCCGTTACAAGAGTTGAGACCACCAAACAAGGATATCATCCGATTTCACGTAATGGACTTGGATACACTCAAACTCGAGTTGACCAAAGAACTCTTTTACCCACTCCTAATATGAGACCTCCTAACTCATAAAACAACTATTCTTCCAAAAGAAGAAATTTTTATAATAATCAAAGGTCTTCGTGGTATTAACACAACACCTTCCAAAGGAGAGAAAACTCCTACCCAAGTCATAGGACTAAAAACACCTCAGAGCGTTGGACCAAACTTTTAAAACCTCCATGACTTTTAAAACAATCCTTGGTCCACGTTCTCGAGGTACTGTCTACATAAACTATGTGCATTACTTGAAGACCCAAGAATGGTTAACTTATGCACCATATTTGCTAACCACAATGGACCCAAGAAACAATGGGTACCACGACCTTGAATTCATATTTACTTGTAGGTGTGTCTTAAATGCGATCTACTACCGGATGATTGGATTATGGATAGTGGTTGCACTAAGCACGTGACTAGGAATAGAAGATTGTTTAATTCATACAAGGTGTATGATGGTGGACATGTTGTATTTAGGAGTAATCTAAAGGGCAAGGTCATCGGTGGAGGTAATATTACTCATGACACCATTACAATTACCAATGTTGATCATGTTAGTGGTCTAGCTTTTAACTGGATTAGTGTAGGTTAATTATGTGATGATGATTAATGACGTGTCATTTTATACACTTTTTGGGGGTCGTTTAACCCCCTAAATCATGCATTTATGCCTAAATTAGGTACTTAATCGTTCTTTTTCAGGTATTTAGCATTTGGAAGGCATTTGGAGGAAATACACGTGACTTGGGATCATTTGGAGAAGAAACGAAAAAGACAACGGACCTACACCAACATCTCTTAATATTATGTTCTCAGCGGCTGGAGACGGCGTCACTAGTTCTACACGACGCCGTCACAACCCACCTCGTGACGGCGTCACAACCTTTCATGACGGCGTCAGCTCGCAAGACCCTGCCTAAGATCTAGAATATTCTCTCTCATGACGGCGTTACAATTAAAATGCTACGACGTCACAGCGATTTATCTATATATACAAATCCGTTTTTAGGGTTTTAAGTGTGTAACTTTAGAGTAAAAAAGGGAGACGAACCATAGTTCGTTTGGCAGCTTATTAGGACGATTTTAGGGCCTCAAAACCCTATTGTAACTCCTTCATATCATGTTTTAATCATGTAAGATTATCTTAATCATTCAATATGTCTTGTTGTTTGATTCATTATTATTCTTGCTTTATTTTTAACATGCTTGGCTGATCCTATTGTGTTCATTCATGTCTTCTTGTATGAAACCTCCATGACTTTATCAAGTAAGATTATCTTAAATGAACCCTATTGTGTTCATTTATGATTGTATGAAACCTATAATGTAGATCTTAGTGATGTTGCTTCTTTTGATGGATATGCATGTTAGGCTTTAGAAAACCAACTTTTATCTGTATCACTGTTGATATGTCTAGGGAAACATGATTGTGTAGAAAGGATACCATTAGGTAACAATCTTCATACTACCTTGCCCCCTAATATGGTTGATCCACTCTTAATATATTTCACATGCATTTAATATACTATTAAGGTCCTTGTAATAGTTTGCATACTACCTTACTTACGTGTTGCCCTAACAGAATATTAAATAGACGGCGGGTTCGTGTAATTCGTTCATGACTTAGGAAATACTTACATACATCATCACAAGTGTGACAAAGCAACAACACTAAGAGAAGCAATCTAGGAAGCAATACATGATTAAATGTATAATAACAATCATTTATTATATTGTTACCACCATTACGTAGATTATTATTTTAGTTTATTAGCTAAAACAACCAAACCTCCTCAATATAATGTTTTTCTGCTTTCCTATAAATACAAAAATACAAAAATAATCTTCTCTCAACCCCTAGAATTCTGTTAGACCGTGATCAAGCATTCCCAACATATTCCCTTAGAGAACAATAATAATTCCCGAGTCTTGCCTATACTACTACTACAACGGTTAGGTGCTCTGCCTAGGGAGTTGTAAAACTTCTTGTAGAAGTCCCTTACGATGTTTCTTATTTGTTTGGACTTAATCTATTTGTTTTGGGTCTTTTTATTTAACACAAATTATCTTCCCTTTCCTAATCCCTAACCTAGGTTTTGATCATAGTTTAGCTTAGTTCTACTTGCTTGAATCCTTTCAAGTGAGACTTTAATTTCCGCATATTAGCTTTCTCGTAGTCCATTTTTTCTTTGTGTTATCTGTTTCGTAACCCATTCTCGTCAACCACCATGGGAGACGAGAATCATATCCGTACTCTTGGAGACTACTTCAAACCTAGCCACAAGGGCTACAGGAATACCATTGAGCTCCCCATAGGGAACAACGTGGTACCTCTTCGATCCGACACCATCCGGTTGGTGCAAAACGGATGCTCATTCCACAGACTTTAGTCCGAGGATCCAAACCAACATGTTGGGAATTATATTTGAGTTGATAAGACAAAACACGAATGAAACAAGATGGAAATAAAAGGACCAAAATCGTCATTGTGGAATTCTACAAGATGTAGAAGAAAATAAAGATTTGGTCAAACTCATTAATATATTTTAAATAGTTTCCATGTAAAGCCTTGACTCCTTATGCTATAAAAGGAGGTCTAGGCATATTATTTTAGTATCCAAAAAAGTGTGTGTTCTCAATGAGAGCCAACTAAATCAAAACGTGTGTGTGTACACGTTTAGTTAGTTAGCATAGTTAGATAGTTAGTAGATGTGTTATAAACATCTATGTATTAGTTAGTTTAGCCTCAAGGATCATTTTATCTTGAGGATATAATGAATAAAGAAAACCTTAAAGTAACTTTGATTTTTGTTTTATTATTCCGCTGTGCAAGTTTATTAATCATTATTACTATATCCTAGATGAGTCTTAATAATGATCTAAGGGGTCATAAAGATCTCCACAATTGGTATTAGAGCCTCGTGGCTCTCGATATCTAGGATTGTTCAAGGTTTTTGTTGGTGTCAACTTTATGAAGAAAAGATGTGTCAAAATTTCTGTTCTGGAAGGTTTTTGGTTTAAATGTTCCTAAAAGTTTCAAAGGCTCGTATTTTGGATTAGTTGTTCGAATTGGTTACGAAGAAGGTTGTTTATGACCTATTTGAAGTTAAAGTGGAATTATTTGGGTTGTGTTTTATCATACCTTTTAGGATGAGGTAACTTGTTTCGTGCTTAAACGTGTGTGGAACGAAGACTGGATAGAATCTAGCAAAGGTATGTGATTTTTCTTTATGGAGCTCAATGCTCACATTTTCTATCACTTTAGATATGTGTCTCATAGATGAGGATTTTTTCAGAGATTGTGATTCTCCTTATAGTTTAAGTCTTGGTATGAGATTCGATGTTGCGTGGATAAACAAATTATAAGACCAAGTTTAGGTTGGTATTCCTACTTGAGCAATCAAGTTCGTTATACTTAAATTTTCTTCACAGTAATTATTACATAACCTAACAAATTGCAGATTCTAGAAATTGTTAACATGATTTCAGGGAAGCTTAATTTAAAATGTTTTAACCATTGTACAAGCTCACATCGAGGTGAAGGTTTTGCTACTACTAGTCATTATTACTACTCCTGGCTAGTGTGAGTGTTCTACTACTCCAGTTCCATTTTTCTTATTGTACTTAAAAGTGGGTAATATTGAAGAAATAGAAGGCTTGGATTAGAAAGTTGAATATTGTTCAGTGTTGTGAAGATCGAAGTTGCATACTTTAGTCCCCGATTTTTGATGATAGACGAAAAGGGGAAGAAGAATTTGATGATTTGCAACTTGTAGATCCAGGTAGTTAAGGGATAGTTTTCATTCGTATATAACTCAGGGAAGTTCGGTGCTTATTTGGGTTTGTCATTATCAACTAGGGGAAGATTGTTGGGAATTATATTTGAGTTGATAAGACAAAACACGAATGAAACAAGATGGAAACAAAAGGACCAAAGTCGTCATTGTGGAATTCTACAAGATGTAGAAGAAAATAAAGATTTGGTCAAACTCATTAATATCTTTTAAATAGTTTCCATGTAAAGCCTTGACTCCTTATGCTATAAAAGGAGGTCTAGGCATATTGTTTTAGTATCCAGAAAAGTGTGTGTTCTCAATGAGAGTCGACTAAAACAAAACGTGTGTGTGTACACGTTTAGTTAGTTAGCATAGTTAGATAGTTAGTAGATGTGTTATAAACATCTATGTATTAGTTAGTTTAGTCTAAAGGATCATTTGATCTTGGGGATTTAATGAATAAAGAAAACCTTGAAGTAACTATGATTTCTGTTTTATTATTCCGCTGTGCAAGTTTATTAATCATTGTTACTATATCCTAGATGAGTCTTAATAACGATCTAAGGGGTCATAAAGATCTCCACACAACACCTTAAGGATTTCTTAAAACTAGTGGACTCACTTGACCTTGATGGTGAAAATAGGGAAAGAACGCGCCTGTGTTTATTTCAATTTTCCCTTCGTGATCAAGCTAGCAATTGGCTTGAACGTCTTCCAGCAGGATCCATCACCACATGGGAGGATCTTACTACTCGTTTCCTTGCTCAATTATTTCCACCAAGAAGGACTACAAAACTCCGAAATAATATCTTGATGTTCCAACAACATCATGGAGAATCCCTATCTGAAGCATGAACTAGTTTCAAGGACTTACTACAAAAAATCCCTCATCATGGCATCGACCTTTGGCTCCAAGTCCAAATTTTTTATGACCATGTCAATCCCGTCACAAGACGAACCATTGACCAATCGGCCGGTGGTAAGCTTCATAACCGAAACGCCAAAGAATCTCGGGCATTATTAGAGGACCTCGCCCTCTATGACAATGAAAGTTGGAACGACCCAAGGGATTTTGCTAAGCCGGTCAAGGCAATCGCTTTGCCTCAAGATGTCCCGAGTACATCCGACCGCCGCCTCATCGAGCTTGAAAATCAAGTCCAACGCTTGATGGAAGCTCATCTTGCTCCAACATAACCTACTCAAGTGAACAAAGTTACTACCTTATGTGAAATCTGTAGTGGTCCTCATGACACTCAATATTGCATGGAAGATCCCAAACAAGCCTTTGTTGAATACGCATCCTCGCGTACCTATGAAGCAGGAGGTAAGTGGTATACTTTCAAGCCCGATCAAAACAATATTGGTGACACCTATAATCCATCGTGGAGAAGTCACCCGTGTTCAATGCACTTTTCAGGATTTTTTTCAGAATTTTTAGAATTAGTTTAGTATTTTTTAACATTTAATTTCATTTAAATCGTTTTTAATTCATAAAAAATTATAAAAAAGTCAAAAAATATAATTCTTTTTTAGAAAATTTTCTTTTAACATTTAGGACTTAGGAAAATTATATTTTCTTTCGTAGGGTTAAAATTGCAAAATTTGATTTTTTAAAGAAAGCGAGATTGAATCCTGTTCACGTTTTTAGTATTTTTAAGCTCTTGTCACTTCCGTTTTTGGTCTAGTTTTCTTTGTTCTAGCATTTTAGTCAATTAAGATTTAAAAAATTCAAAAAGATTATTTTAGGATTTAATTTTGATAATTTAAGGTTTTTAGGTCACGTTTTAGGATTCTAGGTTTGCGTTTTTAGTAAAATTTGTTTTTCCCTTAATTGTTTTTATGTATTTACCTTAATTTTCACATAGCTTTAGAAATCCAATCATAATCTTGTTCCATTCAAGCATTGATTATCAAAACGACTCTCGACTTTCAATTGCATTCCTCGTTGGGGAAAATGTCCCAGGAATCATACTCCCTGTTTACTATAATTGAGATTTTTTGATTCTCATTATTATATATTTATATATTTACTTATATTTATATATAGTAAAGGGATTTTAATCAAATGACAATGATGATATGGCAATCGACGGCGGCATTAACAGGACAGATACGAAGATGCTAGTAAAGGAAGCCGCAAAGGAGACTGAAGCTAAAAATGGAACCAAAAAAAAATTAATCAAAAGAGCTGAAATAGAAGAAACAATAGAGGCATCCAGCTCTCAGCCCGTATGGTATTACCTGAAACATATGGATCAATGAAAAAATAATCGAGGGACTTGTTGATAATCATAGGTTTAATGACTCACTATCAGGAATCTGAGTTGGAAAAGTAAAAGGAAAGACCTATAATTTGTTACCTAGGGAGCCTATTTATGAAGCAATCCTTAGAAAAAAGATAACAAGGAAGGAAGACATTAGAGGAAATTTTGAAATACCTTCTATCATAGGAGGCCTAAAACGCATGAACGCCCTAGTAGACCAAGGATCCGACGTAAACGTCATGCCCCTCTCTACCTATATCAAACTAACCGACGAAAGGCCTGCATAAACCAACATTAGGCTTTCCTTGGCTAATCACTCGTATATCTATCCCTTAGGAATAGCCGAAGATGCATTAGTCGATGTTGTTGGTTATGTGTACCTCGTGGACTATGTGATCTTAGACATAAAGGAAGACGAAAAGAGGCCCTTCATCTTAGGAACACCATTCCTGACAACGGCTAAGGCCGTGATTAAGTTCGATAAGGGTACCGTAACTTTAAGATCTGGAAAGAGTAAGATAAATTTTCATAGGATACCTGAATCCCTCTGTAAGGGAGATGAAGTTTGACCAATGGAGGAGCAAAAACTTCATAAATAAACATCCCGCTCTTGTCGAAGTAAAAAATAAAATAGAGGATAAAGGAGAAGTCACAAAAGGACGTGTGACTTTGAGTCCAGCTACAAGACTCGTAAATAAAGAAAAGCGCTTCTTGGGAGGCAATCCAATGTTTATTTTTCCCGCATATTAAGAGTGTCTTGTGTTTTAATTCTTTACTGTTTGTTTTATAATGTTTGAATCATTTTGTAATCATGCTTTGTTTGTTTTAACTTCGTCTTTTTTACAATCAAAGGTATTTTTCAACAAAATAAGATCAAGGGAATATATCTGGTTTATAAGAACCAATTCAAACATTTTAAATAAATGTTTTAGATTAATTCGTGTCAAGTTTCGAGTCATATGATTGTATTGACTAATCTTAGGTTTCATGCAGCAATTTAATACAAGAAATAACTTATATAATCGAGTGCAGGAAGTTTTCAAAGAAAAGAAAAAGAAAATTTTGCTCATAGCCTGGAGACAGCATCAGGATTAATCCTGATGGCGTCGTGAGACCAACTACAGGAAATTTTGAAAATTTTCAAGTATTTTCAAAAAATAGTTTGCACAACATTTAAAATTTGTAATTCTTCTATAAACATGCATAAACCTATCATTACATAATTACTCTTATCCTATCTTTACTTTTTTCATATAGTCAAACTCTAAAATCTCGTTGTATATATATCCATCCCGTTGATTTTATGCTCGGTGTAGTTGTCTTTGTCTTTGATTACAGGTTATATTTGATGAGAAGAAGCTTAGACGTTCTTAGGAAGTTTCATTGGATGATTCTTGGAGGATGATTTAATCAGTTATCGCATGTTTCTTCTCCATTATTGAACAAACCAAGGGAGTACTAGTCTCTTTTACTTGTTTTTTTTCCATTTATTCGTTTTTACGGGTACTTCTATAGAACACTGGGGACAATGTTCAACTTAAGTGTGGGGGAAATAAGCCTTAGAAACTATTCCTTCAATTGCCATTTTCTTTGTCCATAAAATGATGGGTAATATATTGAAACATAGCATAAAAAGGTAATTTTAAAGAAAATTTAAAATTTTTTATGACACATACCGACGAAAATCAAGTATTAATAACGTCTCATGGACAGGATGTTTATATGACTAGCACAAAAAAACCCTCAGAATTCCACCCTAAAAATGTGAGGTTCTCCTTTAGATAATTAGGAAGTCGGGTATCCATTATTGATACCCAAGATAGTTTATACCTTTAGCTTTCTCGAGTTAAGCTTCGTATGCAGTCATATGTGTCTATTACGTCATTACCGATGTGTACGTATGGTCTTTGTTGCCTTTTCTGGAGCATTGGTATCGGTATTAAATTATATGAGCGTACCGATAGTATATTAAATTCTAAAACTTTTTTTTATGATGCATCTCGAGACTGCATAGTAAGTATTAGGATTTGCTAGATAAGAGGCACTAGGATTAACCCATGTTTTAAACCTATAATTGTTATGATGGTCACACCAATCATATAACTATCCCACACCCTTGCCATGCACTCATTTTTAGTGCAGGATACCCCTAGTACAACCCTCCAAGCCTATCCTTTTTCACGGTTCTCGTAATTTTTTGGTTAAGCCGGACTATTAATGAAGAGCATTGTTAACCCTTAAACTAATCGTTACACCCAAATCGCCTTAGCCTACCTTGTATGTACTCACTTTTAGTACATTATTGTGTTTTAACCCAAGTTAATTATTTGAGTACACGGTTGCTAAGTCCTTATCCTTGTAAATACAGTTTTGGGACGATTGGGGTTCATGGTAGTATTTATTTCACGGAAGAATGGGGAAGAAAAGTTAAGTAAATACACCCATATGTTTGTTAGATGATCTCCAGGTTATTTTGATCCACCTAAAATCGGGTCATTAGTTAGATTGTAAATATCGTGTATGTAAAAGCTCAAGTGTAGGGGTACGTGTAATAAACCCTAAGTTATGATGTATTATGTTATTAAAAAAATAGAAAAGAAAAAGAAAGAGATTGATGTAGAGTTTGTATATCTTCGTCTGAGTGCTTGGCTTAGCAACCAAACCAGCGTGTATTCGTGCAAATAATTAGCTAACCCTTCCACTCTAAATTCACCTAAAGCCGCCCAAATGTATCTCATCCGTTTCCGTTTCCATTGTATGTTATCTTACACCTACACCCCACAACCCTTTAAAAGACCTCTTAGATTATAATTTTGGGAAATTATAAAGATATAACATAAGGTATTTTGTTTTAAAAAATATATATATAAAACTTATATATGTACATATATATGGCCGGCCCATATTTAAAAAAATATATTTTGTAATTTTGATTATTTTGTATATTTACTTTCTTTTTATTAAAAACCTATTTTAAGGGATAAGTATTAAAAGGTTTTAGCAAGTATTTTATGTAATCTTCAAAAAGGGGGAAAAATATTTTGTCCCCCCTCCTCCTTCATTTAGACCGGCCCTTAGGGGTGATTTTACAAGAAAATCTTTTATTTTTAAAGCTAAACTTATTTTAAGAATGAAGTGTAAAAAGGTTTAAGCAAATATTTGGTAATCTCCTAAAACAATAAAAAGATTTTGTCCCCCTCCTCTCTACCCTTTATAACCGGCCCCCTCTCCCATCATTCTCTAAAAATTTTCTCTCCATAATTTTGTGTATTCCTCCATAGAAGCTTCGAGAAAGAAGAAGGTTTAGGTGTTTTGGGTAATCCTTGAAGTTTTGGTGTTCTTGGTGTGGCATTGATCTTCATTCTTTGGTGTATTCTTCGGTTCTTGGTTTTTGATCTTGTACTCCTCCCTCATTCCATAGGTAATTCTTGATTTTGTTTCATTCTTGTTGTCACCATGATTACATATGCAAAAGTTTTCATAAAAACCAAAAAGATTGTAAGAAATAATGTGTTTATGTTCTTGTTAATTTCTCTAGGGTTTAATCTAAGTAAAATGGTTAAATTACATGTTATGAAACCCTAAGATGATCATTAAATGAGTTATTAATAGAACTACAAGATTAGAAACCATATAGTTGGTTTTGATGGTGTTTTAAATTAAAAGGGGACTTCATTGTTTAAATAATTTGGACAGAATTTTAGGTCATGTTCAACGGGGTATAACTTGATGATAAAAATTGGTTTTAACATGATTCTTGAGCCTAAAGTTAAATTCAAAGAGTCTAGTTTCTGGAAAATCTGGCCTCATGTCAATTGGAGGCCGGGAAGGTCGAATTTTAGATTTTATAAGATTAAGTGTCAAAACTGCAGGTTCTGGCTGAAAATTTCAGTTTTAGTGTTTGATTTTTAATTCTCAAACCGTAAGGAGTTAGACTTTAAAATCTGATTTGGTAAATCTTCATGATATGTGCTACATCCATGATTTTTTTAGAATTTTTCAGAATTGTTTAAGTTGGGTTTTTATGCATGAACTTTTCGAAGGTTCTGTTAGATCAAATTCGGGTTAATTTTGGGTAACAAGGGTCAAAGGGATACTTAAACATGGAAATAAACTAAACCAATGATCATGGGTGTATTAGATATATGTAGGAACCTCTGTAATGTTTGGTGTAATTTTAAAAGATGTTTTTATAGGTCATTTATGTATGGAAACTTACCTTGAATAAGTAGTCAAAATCTAAAATTTTTGAAAACCTTAATTAGGTCAAGCAAACTTTATTTATGGTAAGATCAAATGTAAAACTACAAAAAAAAAGATATGTAATATATGGTAATCATGGTTCTTGTAGATTCGGTGAAGGTGTTGTGATCTCTTGCTTTTGTGTTCATTTCTCTCTGATTGCTTATTCGTTAAGTACAATATTTCGTTCTTTACTAAGGACACTGTCATTCTCAATTTGTTTTGGCACTTTATCTAATTGAATAATTCGTTTGATATTCCTTAGATTGCTCCCACGTAATCATACTCCGTTTGAATGTTGACAATCCGTTTGATTCGATATTCGTTTGTATGAATCTGTTGGTTCTTGTTCGGAATATGCTACTAGATTCGTTTCCATATTTTGATTATTTAAAACTTTAAAAAAAAAAAAAATAAAAAAAAAAAAAAAAAAATTAAAAAAAAATAAAAAATTAAATAAAAAAAAAAAAAAAAAAAAAAAAAAAAAAAAAAAAAAAAAAAAAAAAAAAAAAGAATAATAAGATAAAAAATAAGAAAAAAAAAAAAAAAAAAAATAATAAAAAAAAAAAAAAAAAAAAAAAAAAAAAAAAAAAAAACAAAAAAAAAAAGAGAAAAAGACATTGTTATCTTTTGCCTATCTCTTTGCCCGAGCTATTTGTATCTAGTCATGGAGGTACCATGACCATGTCATTGATGCACCAATGGCATGACACTATCTGTGGCGGTGTGATTAGTCCACGACGTTCCCTTTTGTATGTGCACTTATTATCTTGATTATATATGTTCACACTCGCCATAGTGTCTTGTGTATATGGATATATAATTTGTTGTGCAGGAGCGGATGGATGCATCCTAGGTACTATTGTTTCCGTTCAGTCAGCGAAGAGTTGTGTGTGTGCAATACACCCCATATCACATTTGGTACACAGGAGGAGCTTGCCTGTGTACATTTGATTATGACTATCTGATTATTTGTTTAGGGTCTATTCATGTATCATGTTTAGACATTTGTTTGGGCTCGTGGGCATTCCTTTGATTACTCTTATCCTATTCATTGTTCTATATATATCGTTTGGCATTTGTTTGGCAAGTTCTCGTGATCCGTTTCGTTCATTCCTTCGTTTTATTACCGTTATTATTATTATATCTGTTCACTGAGCGTTAGCTCAGCCGCGTTTTCTTTTCTTGCGCAGTACTAAAGCAGGAAGCGGGATATGAGTGTTGAGAGTAGAGCTTTTAAGGACCCACTTTAGAAGAACCCTTTTTATTTGGATTTATGTTTTAAGACCTTTCCTTTTGAAGATTTCTTTCATTTGACTTTGTTGGAATTTAATACTGTTGGAAGTCATTTTATTTTATGACTTGGTATTTTGATTAATAAAGTCTTCCGCTTGCTTTTATATATGTTCTGATTTGACACCATAATTGATTTTTGTCCTTATAGTAGCGGGGTTGTTACAATTATGGTATCAAGCCAAGTTTGAGCCCTGTAGAACTAAGTTATTTACCTGTGGGATTGGTAGACATTAGACTTCCTTTTGATATGATCGCTTCCTTTTGTATTTTGATCTTAACTCTAAATTGTCTTCGCTGCTTCATTTGTTGATTACCTGCTACTAAGGGGCGAGTATTTTCTTCAACCAAGGATCAGACGGCTAACTCTTTAGGTACCGTTATAGGACTCTCTTCTTGAAATGTCGTGCTGTTTGTCTTAGTTTGATACTAGTACACACATTATGCATTTATTTTTATTTATTTTTTTTTTTACTTTTTTAATTGTTTTTTTTTTTTTTTTTTTTTTTTTTCTTTTCTTTTTTTTTTTTTTTTTTTTTTTTTTTTTTTTTTTTTAATTTTTTTTTTTTTTTTTTTTTTTTTTTTTTATTTTTTTTTTTTTGTTTTTTTTTTTTTTTTTTTTTTTTTTTTTTTTTTTTTTTTTTTTTTTTTTTTTTATTTTTTTTTTTTTTTTTTTTTTTGTTTTTTTTATTTTTTTTTTTTTTTTATGTTTCTGTTTTCATTTACTAAACACCTTAGCATCTTCCCTACGCAGCTTAATTTTACCTTCTCGATATCTACGCCTATGAAAAGTCTGACCACGAATATCCGAACTGCCCGCTTCGTTTTGATGATAAGTACATTGCTGTTAACCCAAGTTAATTATTGAGTACACGGGTGCTAAGTCCTTATCCTTGTAAATACTGTTTTGGGACGATTGAGATTCATGGTAGTATTTATTTCGCGAAAGAATGGGGAAGAAAAGTTAAATCAATACCCTCATATGTTTGTCAAATGATCTCCATGTTATGTTGATCCATCTCAAATCGGGTCATTAGTTATGTAAAACCCAAAATTAGAAATTTCATTTCATATTGGTAATTTTGAATATAACCTAAAGTTTATTAATAAGTATTTGAAAATAAAACCTTAGGTTATAATTTTAGGAATTATAAAGATATATCATAAGATATATTGTTAATAAGGAAAAAAAACTTTATATATTTAAAAAAAATGGCCGGCCCCTTTTTATAAAAAAGAAAGAAAGATATTTTGGTTAATTTGATTATTTTGTAAATTTACTTTCTTTTATTAAAAGAACCTATTTTAAGGGATAAGTATTAAAGTGTTTTAGCAAGTATTTTGTGTAATCTTCAAAATAGGAAAAAAAATTATTTTGTCCCCCTCCTCCTTCATTTAGACCGGCCCTTAGGGGTGATTTTACAAGAAAATCTTTAATTTTGAAAGCTAAACTTATTTTAGGAATGAGGTGTAAAAAGGTTTAAGCATTGGTAATCTCCTAAAACAGTAAAAATATTTTGTCCCCCTCCTCTCTACCTTTTATAACTGGCCCTCTCTCCCATCATTCTCCATCATTCTCTAAAAAAAATCTTACTCCATAAATTTGTGTATTCCTCCATAAAAGCTTCAAGCAAGAAAAGGGTTTAGGTGTTTTTGGGTAATCCTTGAAGTTTTTGTGTTCTTAGTGTGGTCTTGATCTTTGATTCCTTGGTGTTTGTTTCTTGTTCTTGTCTCCATCTCCAATCCGTAAGTAATCCATGTGTCTTTTGAATTCATTCTTGGTATTTCCATGATTACACATAAGTTTTATACATAAAATCATAAAGTGTAAAAAGAAGATATCATGTAGTTATGAATTTGTAAATTATGTAATCTGATAAATATGGCTTAATTACATGTTTTGAAACCCTAAGATGATCATTAAATGTGTTATTAATAAAAACTACAAGATTAGAAAATCTAGGGTTGGTTTTGATGGGTGTTAATTAGGATTTTCATGGTTAATAATTCTGGGCAGAATTTTAGGTCATGTTCAACGGGGTATATCTTAATGATTAAAATTGGTTTTAACATGATTGTTGAGCCTAAAGTTAAATTCAAAGAGTCTAGTTTCTGGAAAATCCGGCCTCATGTTAATTGGAGGTCGGGTAAGTCGATTTTTAGATTTTATAAGACTAAGTGTCGAATCTGAAATTTCTATCCGAAAAATTCAGTTGTAGTGTTTGATTTTTATTTCGAAAACCGTAAGGAGTTAGCTTCTAAAATTTTATTTGGTAAATCTTCATGATATGTGCTACATCCAAGATTTTTTTCAGAATTTTTTGAGTTGTCTAAGTAAGGTTTTTATGCATCAACTTTTCAAAGGTTCTGCCAGGTCAAAATTCGGGTCAGTTTTGGGTAACAAGGGTCAAAGGGATACTTAAACATGGAAATAAATTAAACCAATGATCATGGGTGTATTAGACATATGTAGGAACCTCTGTAATTTTTGGTGTAATTTTAGAAGATGTTTTTATGGGTCTTTTAGGTATGGAAACTTACCTTAAATAAGTAGTCAAAATCTGGAATTTTTGGAAACATTAATTAAGTCAAGTAAACTTTATTTATGGTAAGATCAAGTGATAAAACTTATGAAATAAGATAGATAATAATATGTAATCATGGAATTGTGTAGATTCGGTGAAGAGGTTTTGATCTTTTGTCTTCGTGTTCGTTCTCTCCGATTGCTTATTCGTTAAGGTACAGATATTCCGTTCCTTTTAGTAAGGACATCTCATGACATAATTCTCATTTGTTTAGCTACTTGATTCATTTGATCCTCCATTTGATCTGTTATCCGCTCTCATGATTCATTTGATATTCATTGATATTCCGTTTGATTTAATATTCGCAATTATGATTCTGTTGATCCTCGTTTGAATATGATGTAGAATCCGTTATCTTGATTTTCAGTATCTTGTTCACTTATATCTTTTGCTTTAATCTTGCCCGAGCTATTTGTATCTAGTCATGGAGGTACCATGACCATGTCATTGATGCACCAATGGCATGACACTATCTGTGGCGGTGTGATTAGTCCACGGCGTTCCCTTTTGTATGTGCACTTATTATGATTTGATTATATATGTTCGTACACTCGCCATAGTGCTTGTGTATATGAATATAACTTTGTTTTGCAGGGAGCGTATGGATGCATCCTAGGTACTTTGTTCCGTTCAGTTCAGGTGAATGGTTGTGTGTGTGCAATACACCCCATTTCACATTTTGTAGGGTACATCTGGAGTCTGCAGCTCCCATGTACAATTTTATATGATATGATATGATACGATTTATGTTGGATTATGTAGTCTAAGCGTGTGGCATGCTTTAGACTTTTGTTTCGAGCTCGTGAGCATTCCTTTGATTACTCTTATCCTATTCATTGTTCTATATATATCGTTTGGCATTCGTTTGGCAGGTTCTCGATATTCGTTTCGTTCATTCCTTTGTTTTATTACCGTTATTATTATTATATCTGTTCACTGAGCGTTAGCTCAGCCGCGTTTTCTTTTCCTGCGGCAGGTACTAAGCGGGAAGCTGGGATATGAGTGTTGAGAGTAGGAGCTTTTAGAGGACCCACCTTTAGAAGAACCCTTTTTATTTGGATTTATGTTTTAAGACCTTTCCTTTTGAAGATTTCTTTCATTTGACTTTGTTGGAATTTAATACTGTTGGAAGTCATTTTATTTTATGACTTGGTATTTTGATTAATAAAGTCTTCCGCTTGCTTTTATATATGTTCTGATTTGACACCATAATGTGATGCTTTGTCTCTTTATCAGAGCGGGGTGTTACAATTATGGTATCAGATCCATTTCGACCTGTAGAACCTAGGTTATGACCTGTGAGGATTGGGTAGACATTAGGCTTCCTTTTGATATGATCGCTTCCTTTTGTATTTTGATCTTAACTCTAAATTTCCTTTGCTGTTTCATTTGTTGATTACTAAGATGGTCGGCACACGTTAATCTACCCCCGAATTTTTGGGTCCTGCTTTTGAGGCGGCAGTACAACGAGCAGTTGATGCATTGTTACCTGGTCTCACCACTCGGCTCACCAATGAGATCCGTCAGAATGGCACTGGGGGAAATGGTGACCAACCTCCCACCATCCACACTTGGTTGGAAAGGTTTAGGAAACAAAAGCCTCGATCTTTTAGCTCCGCAACCACTCCAGTTGATGCTGAAAACTAGATTGCTCACATTGAGAAGATATTCGAGGTTTTGGGATGTGCTGATGAATTCAAGGCTAGGTTGGCAAGTTACAAGTTTGAAGGAGATGCTCTCAATTGGTGGAAGGCTTTTAAACAAGCCAAAGGAGGTGAGACATATATGGCCACCTTGTCATGGAAGGATTTCCGTGACATCTTCTTTTTGCAGTACTTTCCCAGGTCTGAGCAACAAAAGTATGAGAGGGAGTACCACACGATTCGTCAGAGAGATGGAGAGACCAGTGGTGAGCTTATGAAGAGGTTCCTCAGGTTGGCAGGTTTCGTAGGTAAGAAGGCAGGTCCTCCAGAGGAACAGGCCAAGCATTTCAAGTGGGCACTTTATGATTGGATTCTAGATGGAATAGTAAACACGGAATTTACTGATGTGGCTCAAGTGGCCAATGCTACTAGGAACATGGAGATTCTCCGTGAGAGGTCAAGTCAGAATAACAAGAGGAACCATGATGGGGACCGTATTCGACCGACAGCTTAGGATAGCAATCAAAAGGGTTATGATCAAAAGGGTTATGACTGTCGCATTTATGATAGGTAGGGTGGCAACAGTGATCAGAAGTCACGACATAACCGAGGTCAGCAGTACAACCGTTCTTCTGGGTCTTCAGGTCAGAAAAGATACCCGGACTATGCCTCCTCTCCTCCATGTGACATATGTGGGAAACTTCATCCGGGCAAGGCATGTCATAGGGTTACTGGAGCTTGTTTCACTTGTGGTTCGACTGGGCATATGGCCAGGGATTGCCCTAAGAATGGTTTAGTTTAAGGTGAATAGTTGGAATTTACCTAAGTAGTGTTTTTATTATATATTTTATAGGTACGTAAGACTGCAATCACTACCGTTTCGGGAACTCTCTTCTTGAATGGTCGTGCTGTTTTGTCTTATTTGATGCGGGTGCAACACATTCTGTGGTTTCTGCTTCATTTTCTAAACACATTAGCATCTACCCTACACTACTTAATTATACCTTATCGATATCTACGCCTATGAAAAGTCTAGTGATCATTAACCATGAATATCAAAACTGTCCGCTTCATTTTGATGATAAGATTTGTTTTGCTAATTTGCTTCGCCTAGAAATGAGTGACTTCGATATTAGTCTTGGTATGAATTGGTTAACTTTTCATCGCGCCCCTATCGTTTGTCATACTAATCGTGTCATCTTTGGTAATCTGAATAACCTTGAATTCATCTACCTATTTCAATTTCGATTTCATTTTCGATTTCAATTTTGAGGACGAAATTTTCTTTTTAGAGGGGAAGAGTTGTAAAACCCAAAAATTTGGTTTGCATTTTATTTTATCATTTTGAAATATAACCTCAGTTAAATATAAGAATTTGACATTTAAAAACCTTAGGTTATAATTAATTGTGTATTATTAAGTTATAATATGAGATATATAGTTTTAAAAAAATATATACATAAATCCGCCCCCCTTAGAAATATATTTTGATTTTGTTATTTTGTTTATTTACTTTCCTTTTTTATAAAACCTATTTTAAGAAATAAGAGTAAAAATGTTTTTATCAAATATTGTTTAATCTTCAAAAATGAAAAGAAAATATTTTGTTCCCCCTCTTTTCCTTCATTTAGGCCGGCCTTTATGGGGTATTATTTACTAAAATCTTTTATTTTTGAAGATTAGCTTATTTTAGGAAAAGAGTGTAGGAAAAAGGAGATCAAATCTTTTAATTTTGCAAAAAGTTATTTGTGTTTTCCTGTATGGAAACTTACCTTGAATAAGTAGTCAAAATCTGAAATTTTTAGAAACCTTAATTTGATCAAGTAAACTTTATTTATGGTAAATCTAGTGATAAAATTATAAATTGATAGATAATGACATGTAATCATAGGTTCTTGTAGATTCAGTGACGAGGTTATGAACTATTGTCTTCGTGTCCGTTTCTCCTTTGCTTATTCGTTAAGGTACAGATATTTCGTCCTTTTTGTAAGGACATCTCATGACTTGATTCTCATTTGTTTTTAACTACTTTGATTCGTTTGATATTTCTGATTTGCTATCCGTAATCATGACTCGTTTGATGTTGACAATTCGTTTGATTCGATATTTGTTTGTATGAATCTGATGGTTCTTGTTTAGATTATGCTACTAGATTCGTTTCCATATTTGGATTATTTGAAACTTGATCATTGTTATCTTTTGCCTATCTCTTTGCCTGAGCTATTTGTATCTAGTCATGGAGGTACCATGACCATGTCATTGATGCACCAATGGCATGACACTATCTGTGGCGGTGTGATTAGTCCACGGCGTTCCCTTTTGTATATGCACTTATTATGATTTGATTATATATGTTCGTACACTCGCCATAGTGCTTGTGTATATGGATATATCTTTGTTTTGTAGGGAGCGTATGGATGCATCCTAGGTACTTTGTTCTGTTCAGTTCAGGTGAATGGTTGTGTGTGTGCAATACACCCCATTTCATATTTTGTAGGGTACATCGGGAGTACATGTAGTCCCATGTACAATTTTATATGATATATATATACGGATGTTTGTTGGATTATGTAGGTCTAAGCGTGTTGGCATTGCTTTAGACTTTTGTTTCGAGCTCGTGGGCTCTCCTTTGTTATCCTTAATTCTTAATCATCGCTTATTATTTCGTATGACATTTGTTTAGCAGATTCTTAGGACCCGTTTCGTTCAAACCTTTCATTTTATTTTCGTTATTATTATTATATCTGTTCACTGAGCGTTAGCATAGAACGCGTTTCTTTTCCTGCGACAGGTGCTAAGCGTGATGAGTGAGATATGAGTGTTGAGAGTAGGGTTTTAGACGGACCCACCTTTAGAAAGACACCCTTTTTGATTTGGGATTTGTGTTTTAAGACCTTTCCTTTTGAAGATTTCTTTCATTTGACTTTGTTGGAATTTAATACTGTTGGAAGTCATTTTATTTTATGACTTAGTATTTTTATTTAATAAAGTCTTCCGCTTGCTTTTATATATGTTCTGATATGACACCATAATGTGATGCTTTGTCTCTTTTTCAGAGAGGGGGTTCACAATTTATGGATTCAGAGCTGCCAGGTTGAGCCCTGTAGAACCTAGGTTATGACCTGTGAGGATTGGGTAGACATTAGGCTTCCTTTCGTATTTTGATATTATCGCTTCCTTTTGTATTTTGATCTTAACTTTAAATTATCTTCGATGTTTCATTCGTTGATTACCTACTACTAAGGGGCAAGTATTTTCTTCGACCAAGGATCAGGCGGCTAACTCTTCAGGTACCTTTTCGGAAACTCTCTTCTTGAATGGTCGTGCTATTTTTGTCTTATTTGTTACGGGTGCAACACATTCTGTGGTTTCTGTCTCATTTATTAAACACCTTAGCATCTTCCCTACGCAACTTAATTATACCTTATCGATATCTACGCCTATGAAAAGTCTGACCACGAATATCCGAATTGTCCGCTTCGTTTTGATAATAAGATTTGTTTTGCTAATTTGCTTCCCTTAGAAATGAGTGACTTCGATATTAGTCTTTGTATGAATTGGTTGACTGTTCATCGCGCCCTATAATTTGTCATACCAATCGTGTCATCTTTGGTAAACTGAATAACCTTAAATTCATCTACCTATCTCAATTTCGATTTCTTATTTCGAGGACGAAATTTTCTTTTAGAAGGGAAGAGTTTATAAAAATCCCAGATTTGATATTTCATTTCATTTTGTTAATTTGAGATATAACCATTAAAGTTGAATAATAAGTATGGGGAATTTAAAATCTCTTGGTTATAATAGTAATTGGTATATTGATGTTATACAATAAGGTATTTGTTTTAAAAAATATATAATATTATAACTTATATATGTACATATATATGGCCGGCCCATATTTAAAAAGAAACATATTTTGTAATGTGATTATTTTGTATATTTACTTCTTTTTATTTAAAAAAACTATTTTAAGGATCAAGTTATTAAAAGGTCTTAGCAAGTATTTGGTGTAATCTTAAAAATGGGAAAAAAGTTTTTTTTCCCCCTCCTTTGCTTCAATAAGGCCGGAGCCCTATAGGTGTTGATACCCAAAATCTTTTAATTTTGAAGTCTAGCTTATTTAGGAATGAAGTGTAAAAAGGTTTAAACAAATATTTGGTAATCTCCTAAAATAATAAAAAGATTTTGTCCCCCTCCTCTCTACCCTTTATAACCGCCCCCTCTTCCATCATTCTCCATCATTCTTCTAAAATTTCATCTCCATAATTTTGTATATTCCTCCATAGAAGCTTCGAGCAAGAAAAAGATTTAGGTGTTTTTTTGGGTAATCCTTGAAGTTTTGGTGTTCTTGGTGTGGTATTGATCTTCATTCTTTGGTGTATTCTTGGGTTCTTGGTGTTTGATCTTGTACTCCTCCCTTATTCCATAGGTAATTCTTGATTTTGTTTCATTCTTGTTGTCACCATGATTACATATGCAAAAGTTTTTATAAAAACCTAAAAGATTGTAAGAAATAATGTGTTTATGTTTCTTGTCAATTTTGTAGGGTTTAAATCTAATAAAGATGGTCTTAATTACATGTTTTGAACCCTAGATGGGGGAATTTTCATTAAAGTCTATTAATAAAAGCTACAAGATTAGAAACCCTAGGGTTGGTTTTGATGGGTGTTAATTAGGGTTTTCAAGGTTAATAATTCTTGGCAGAATTTTAAGTCATGTTCAACAGGGTATATCTTTATTGATAAAATGGTTTTAAACATGTTTCAGAGCCTAAAGTTATATTCAAAGGAGTCTAGCTTTCTGAAGAATCCGGCCTTTGTTAATGGGATGTTAGGAAGGTTCGATTTTTAGATTTTATAAGATTAAGTGTCAAAATTGCAGATTCTGGCCGAAAAATTCAGTTGTAGTGTTTGATTTTTAATTCTCAAACCGTAAGGAGTTAGACTTTAAAATTTGATTTGGAAAATCTTCATGATATGTGATACATCCTTGATTTGTTTTAGAATTTTATGAGTTGTCTAAGTATGGTAAATACGTGTCAAGTTTTCAAAGGTTCTGCCAGGTCAAAATTCAGGTATGTTTTGGGTAACAAGGGTCAAAGGGATATTTAAACATGGAAATAAATTAAACCAATGATCGTGAGTTTATTAGACATATCTAAGAAATTCTGTAATTTTTGGTGTAATTTTAGAAGATGTTCTTATGGGTCAGTTATGTATGGAAACTTACCTTGAATAAGTAGTCAAAATCTGAAATTTTTAGAAACCTTAATTTGATCAAGTAAACTTTATTTATGGTAAGATCAAGTGATAAAACTTATAAAATAAGATAGATAATGACATGTAATCATGGGTTCTTGTAGATTCAGTGACGAGGTTATGAACTATTGTCTTCGTGTCCGTTTCTCCTTGCTTATTCGTTAAGTAAGATATTTCGTCATTTTTGAAGGACATCTCAATCACTTGATTCGTATTTGTTTTTAACTACTTTGATTCGTTTGATATTCTATCTGATTTGCTATCCGTAATCATGACTCGTTTGATGTTGACAATTCGTTTGATTCGATATTTGTTTGTATGAATCTGATGGTTCTTATTTGGAATATGCTACTAGATTCGTTTCCATATTTGGATTATTTGAAACTTGATCATTGTTATCTTTTGCCTATCTCTTTGCCCGAGCTATTTGTATCTAGTCATGGAGGTACCATGACCATGTCATTGATGCACCAATGGCATGACACTATCTATGGCGGTGTGATTAGTCCACGGCATTCCCTTTTGTATGTGCACTTATTATGATTTGATTATATATGTTCGTACACTCGCCATAGTGCTTGTGTATATGGATATAACTTTGTTTTGTAGGGAGCGTATGGATGCATCCTAGGTACTTTGTTCCATTCAGTTCAGGTGAATGGTTGTGTGTGTGCAATACACCCCATTTCATATTTTGTAGGGTACATCTGGAGTCTGTAGCTCCCATGTACAATTTTATATGATATAATATGATACTATCTGATTATTTGGTTCTGGTCTATTCATGTATCATGTTTAGACATTAGTTTGGGCTCGTGGACATTCCTTTGATTACTCCTATCATATTCATTGTTCTATATATATATCGTTTGGCATTTGATTGGCAGGTTCTCGTGATCCGTTTCGTTCATTCCTTCATTTTATTACCGTTATTATTATTATATCTGTTCACTGAGCGTTAGCTCAGCCGAGTTTTCTTTTCCTGCGGCAGGTACTAAAAGGGAAGCTGGGATATGAGTGTTGAGAGTAGGAGCTTTTAGAGGACCCACCTTTAGAAGAACCCTTTTGATTTGGATTTGTGTTTTAAGACATTTCCTTTTGAAGATTCCTTTCATTTGACTTTGTTGGAATTTAATACTGTTGGAAGTCATTTTATTTTATGACTTGGTATTTTGATTAATAAAGTTTTCTGCTTGCGTTTATATATGTTCTGATATGACACCATAATATGATGCTTTGTCTCTTTTATCAGAGGGGATTGGTACAATTATGGCATCAGAGCCTGGTTGAGCCCGAGAACTGGTTATGACCTGTGAGGATTGGGTAGACATTAGGATTCCTTTTGATATGATCGATCTTATATTTGATCTTTAATCTAAATTGTCTTCGTTGTTTAATTTGTTGTTCTATGATGGTTTGGCGCACATCAATTACCCTGGATTTTTCGAGTTCTGTTTTTTGAGGCGGCAGTGCAGGGAGAATTGATGCATTGTTACTGGTCTCAATACTCGGCTCACAAATGAGATCGTCAGAATGGCACTAGGGAAGTGGGGACCAACCTCCCTCACATCACACTTGGTTAAAAAATAAAGACTCAAAAGTAACCAGTGGACTATATTTATGGGCGGAGGGAGTTTATGTTTTTTCTGATGTATAGTTAAGTCTGTAACATTCGAAATGGTTTTGAAAAGCCTACAGTAGGTGAATGTGACAATCTTATGCCATATTCACATAAATTGACTTTCAACTATTAAACAGGGTATTTTATGTACTAGAGGTATGGCAGGGTGTGTATGCATGTGTGGTTTGACTCTTAAACAATACACTTTATCTTTTGGAGTGACATTTGTCTTTTAAAGGTATGGTGAAACTGGATATGAATCATCCACACAACCAAACAAGGATCAACAACATGGTGAAATCAAAACACAAACAGCGATTACATAAATCCTGCCATATATTCACGGTTAAACTTTGTATCAACTAGATAATAGAATTTGGGACATGTCCCAACTCAACACACAAAACATAAAAACTAGATCCACAAATATACTACAAAATGTTACTACCGACATCATCATCCCAACTACCATCAAAAAAAAAAGATAATCAAAAATATCCACCCCATTCAAATAGAACTCATACCTGTAAGAAATTCATCTTTATATGCACTTGAAGGTGCACTTCCGCGATTTCATTTTCCTCATCTCCACCATTCTTAAGCAATTATTATGGGACAACTGCTTCCAGGTAAGTCAACACAATGTAACGACTAATTGGACCCAAAGCAAGAAGCTCGGTTTTGAAAGTCTACGTTTCCATGAACCCTGATTATTACAAACAGTCCCAAGATTGCTTAATCCTATTGCAAACTAATGATCTGCATTGATCTCCCTTTCAATATAGAGTGACATTGCATCACTCAATGTGGTTGAGTTTACCGCATGATGCAATTTCGTGTAAACGTGGGAAGTTGGCTTTTTTTTTTTATGAGTTGACTGTGTAACTGGTTGGGTGTTGTATTTGGTATGAACTATGATGTGGGATAACTACCCTTAAATAGCAAAAACCAACTTAAGTTAGTGGTTTCAATGTGAATTTAATAATTAGATATCAAAGATACCACGACTCAATGACTGACATTCATAAGGCTCTATGCGAACTACATTAATTAGCACTGTTATTACACACTTCGTCCCTTAAGATATCTTCCTTTGGAATACATGTGAAAGGTGGGAAATGAGAATAGACAATACTAACTCTCAGGACAACGTCTAGTATACCCTCTTTATGGTCCACGTGAGAATGCACCAAGTCTAGAATGATTATTTCCAATTTTTTAACAAACTTTTGAGTTAATGTGTGTCTAATAAATTCCAAAGTTGTATATAAGCAAATAAATTAGAAAAACTAAAAAATCATCAATAACGCACCATAATTTGAAGGAAACACAAAATCATGTTGATGAAGATAAACCTTAGAGCCAGAAGTGTGGTGTTATTTTGGTTTCCCATATCCCACATGCATTGCCATTTCACTTGCCATGATACCACAACCATTATCCAAATCACTTGCCATCTCCATTTAGCCATTTAACCGGCGAAGGAGAGAGAAGAATATTTGTACTTTTTTAAAAGAAAAAAATTGATTTGTGTTTGAGTGTATGTTTTGCGGATGGGTGGGGCCCAAATGGTATGAGTAATTGTGTTATGAGCGAGGAGGTATTTTGAGTTGTTGTGTTGAAATGATGTGGCAGTGATGTGACACTCAATGGGGCCCAAATGGCATGGCTTTTTTAGCCATGACACCTGATGCTCTTAATATATTAAGAACTTGAAGATTTTACATAACCACACTTAGATTTTGGACATACTCTAAAATGTAGCAAACAACCAGGAAACATAAACACCGACTTGAAAAACAACAAATGACCCAAATTACCAGACCTTAACCCACCTCTAAACCAACCATGTTCAACGAAAACACAATCTAACCAAAACATAAACAACCCAATCACATAGTCTTCATAACCGAAATAAAATCAATCTTTTAATGCACCTCACGATAAAATAATTTTGTTTAACTTTGTGTAGAAATTCACAACAATAGTACGACATCACTGATGGAGGCACTCCTTCAAGTTCACTTATAAACAACTTCCTATCATTTGTGCGGTCTATCAACTCCACCCATAAGTTGTGAAATCGCACTACAAAATGAGATCATTCGCCTTTTCAATTTGAATGTAAAGCCATCTTCCATAAATAACACCTTAAAAATTAGCAGCGATGAAGGTTCTTCTAGACGTAGGAAAGCAACCATGTTTTTATGTTATTGTTAATGTGTTATTTGGGTATGATATGTGTTTTTGAGGTATGCAAAATGACCCGTAAATTAGCAAAAAAGGGATAAAGAAATCACGGAGGGGACACAAAGTGATAACAAGATAAATACAAACACGTGTTTTTTTTACAAACGGTGTTAATTTACCAATACTATATAGTGGTATCACTAAATTTAGCTTTCTAGGACCAAACCTAAACACATTTGACTTACAAAATGGGGAGTCTTATTTGCTTCACAAAACACTGAGTTAAAACACAAACCCGATCAACTATTACTGTAAGAATAATTGTCCAAGTTTATGCAAAAACAATCATCAATAACAACACAACTGTAAACAAACAAGCAAAGTTAATAATGAGCATAAACCACAATATATTAAGAAGATGGTTTTTTTTACAAAAACATATATTTTGAACATACCCCAAAATCTACTAAAACAAGAACAATAGATTGGTACAAGAGAACATAACCAACACATAAACAAGACAATCACAGAGTCTTGATAGCCTCAATCAAATCAATCTTTCGTGACACCTGCCGATGAGTTTCAACGATAATTCTTCTAAGCTCCAACGACTTAATGAAATCATGGTTTTGAACCATGTGTTTACAAACACCAATAAACTTGTACGACATCACTCATGGCCTCTAACATTCACGTTTTCATTTGTACGGTCAAGCAACTCAAATTGCGAAGACTGGATGCAAATGTAAGATCATTTGCGTTTTCCCTTTCAAAATACATCATCCCATCAAACAACACCCTAGAATTAGCAGCGACGATGAGTTCTTCTAGACGAGGGAAGTTAGCCATTTTTTAATTTGGGTTAAATGTGTTTTTGGGTTGAAGGTGTTTTTGGGTTGAAGGGGTTTTTGGGTTTAAGATGTTTTTGGGTATTCAAATGATAGGGGGTATGACCCGTTAAATATAACAAGGGAAACTTAAAGCAATTGACAGTCCAAAGGAAAATGTATAATCATTAGATGCAATGCATGTGACAGTTTCTCACATGAATCGATACAAAATGTAATCAAGTATCGCATTTAATGTGTATAATAGGCGGGAGAGTTTACCATAGGGAACTAGAAGTTCAGGGACCAAATTTAAAATTAAACCTAGAAGTTCAGGGACCAATGAAGCAATAAACTAAGCCAAAAAATTGAAGGCAACAACTTTTAATTAGGCACAAGTTTAATTGTTCTTTACAAAAAAAACACTGACACAAAAAACAAATCGCCTCTTCATCTAACACACACAAACATAAACCCTAATTCTACACAATAAACTAGAATCTAATTGCTAGTTTATACTGTCTGACCATTATGATTTTCAAATGGATGTAACTGGTGGTAGTGGAAGCAACCCTCTTGTTGGGCCGATTCTTGGTATGCTTATGGTTTAATAGTTACAACCCATGTTTGAATGTCTTTTTACGCATTATTGTTTTGAGAGGGTGTCCTTGCATTCTCTTATTTATTTCATTTTGTTTATCTTGATAAATGACGACAATGTAGATATGAATGTCACGATTAAAAACCTTGAAAAGAGGATAAATAAATAAATAATCTAGAAAATGTGTATGCCGGACTAAAAAAGGAGAGGTTGGGGAATAAAGGTAAAACTATTCAATCATGAATCATGATGTAAATCCACTATTTGGAGTTTGTATAACACTTTTGATATTTTGATTAATCTTTGCAGATCTGAACTATAAAGGAAAAGAAGTGGTTGAGAAAAATTTGTTTGACATAAAAAGAAAGGAAACAAAACAAAACAAAGGTAACAGTTATTGTGATGTATCTTGTGATTGATTTACATATTTTGTGAAATGAATATCTTGATTTATCGATGAACTAGTGGTAGTAGTTCCTTTATCGACCCCACAAGTTGACCTTTAGTTAGAATGTCAACAATACTAGTACATGACCTTGACACTACTAGTTGTTTCTTAGATTGCCACGAGGTAATTGATTGTTAGCTAATATTATTATACGTATTAAATAAAAATTATTATATATGATGAAATTCAAAATTTTAAAAAAATCCTTGAGGACAAAGGTAAAAAGGAAAATCTTTACAAATATATATAATATAATACGTATATTAACCGGGAAGTATGATTCCCTGGTCGTTATTCCCTAACGATTTATGAAATTGAAACCACGTTTGATGTTCGGACAATGATTTGAAATGGAAACAAAGATTGATTTGATTATCTACTTCTACAATTTAAAATAAGCAAATGATAACAATTAAGCACGAAAACAAATAACGGGAAATCAAACTTTAACTAAAAACGCAAAACGGGAACCCTAAACGGCAGTTAAAAACCCTAAATTTCCAAAAGTAAACCTGAATTGAATTTTTCTTTTTAAATAGACTCTAATTGACTAAAAAGTAAGTTTAAAGAAAACTAGAACAAAAACGGAATTAAAATGAGCTTAAAAACACGAAAAATGTAAACGGGAACGAATCCCGTTCTTTAAAAATTGAGATTTTGCAATTTTAATCCTACGAAAGCAAAACTAATTTTCCTAGAAACTTTATGATAAAAGAAAATTTTCTAAAAAAGATTTATATTTTTTTTGATTATTTTTCTATTTTTTATGATTTTTTTAAAGTTTTTAACAAAAATAAATGTTTAAAAAAATACTAAACTAATTATAAAAATTCTAAAAAAATACAAAAAATAGCTTGAACTAAATAGAACCTAGGAAAAATAAGCTTGATTACACAGCTTATCGAATAAGCTGTGTAATAAGCTATAACAGCTTATAAGCTTAATAGGAGAAAACGTGTATAAGAATTAAATGTTGCAAGGGAATAACGAAAAAGACCCCAGGGCGCGTTGGTAGTGAGTGTGTGTTGTGTTGCTATAAAAGGGTTGAGGGTGTTGAGGTCGGGGGTTCGAGTCTTGCTCACCCCCGATTTCCACATTCGCTTTTTTTTTTGAAAACTTATAAAAGCAAAGTTTTAGAAAAGCTAAAAATAAGCACTTTTAATAAAAGAAACTTTTTATGAAAAGCCCTAAATAAGCTATGAAACAGCTTAAAACATGACAGAAACACTTAACTTTATTTTTGTTTTTTTTTCTAAATTTAATAAGCTCAAAAACTAAGATAAGCAATCCCTGACTAATTAAGCTAAATTTAAGCTAAACCTAAACTAATAAGCTAAATTTTAGTAGAAAAGAACAAGCAATAAGATGTAAAACTAGATTAAGCACTTAATAAAACTTGAGACCCAAACAGTCCCTGTAGGGACCTTTGAGCTTATTTTTAGATAAGCTCTTGGATCCTTGTGGGGAAATGGCTTATGAAAACTTATTCTAGAGCTAAAAAGCTACCTAAAAATGCTTCTGAAAATGATTTTGAAACAAAATACCTTAATGAAAGAGCACTAAGAAAACAGGCTTAAGACTCAGATCATGCTGAGTTTTGTTTTGAAAATGAAAAGACAAAAGACAATTTTGCAGCTTAAACTTAGATGACAAAATAAACTAGAATTTAAAAACTAATTGCAAACTTGTAAACTATGATATATAAGCTACTTCTATGCTGAAAATTAAAACCTAACACCTATTTTAACCTACTGAAAATGAAGCTAGAAAATGACCTTTAAGCTTTTTAACACTGCTGATGCAGTTGACATGTATATGCACCAAATATAAAGACTAGTTAATGCAGACTTGATGAACTAATTTTAACACTAACAAAACTCAAAACTTAAGCTAATAACACCTAATGCAAACACTAGAAATGATTAGAGCTTATAATGCAAACTAAACCTAACAGACTTGAACATTTACTAGACTAACCTATTAAAACCTAAATAACTTATAACCTAGCTTATAAAATTACCTAGAACAGACTTATATGAGAGATTAAAAGCAAATTTTAAAGACCAAAAGGCCACAAGCAGTACTAACTTGTAGTTAGTACTGTTGTGCCAAACACCCCTTTAAAGTTTATAAAATCCATTTAAGCTTATGATATTAAAATCTATTGAGCAATGTTTTAATACCAGATAATAACCAACTTATTTTTACCTTAATTAAGCTATAACTACTAACAAATAAGCCAGAATCTAACAGCTTAAAACGATGCTAATATTTTTGAGTTTTTATGACAGATTTGAGATAAATTGAAGCAAACTATGATTTAAGCTATATTAATCAAAAACAGATAATCAATCCTATTCAAATAGCATATTAAGAGAGAAATAATAACTAATAAGCAAGAAATAAAAAATTAAGCACTATTAAGCTAAGAAATTAATACAGAAATAGAAATGAGGGACTTACCAAAGCCTTAGCTAAACAAAGGCAATAAAGGCTCAAATGAGCTGTCTACAAGCTCCAGCTTATCCTTGGATAAGCTGGTAGGGGTCCCATAAGCTCTTCCATGTTAAGCTTATCATCCATAAGTCCATAATCCATAAGCATAGGTATTTAAACTGATTTTATTGGTTTATGTAGATTAAGAGCTTGTTAATAGCTCAATTTGAGCTTAGAGACTCAAAGAGCTGATGAGAGCTTATTAGAAGCTTTTGGAATAGTGACTGACAACATTTGAAGATTATAAGAGCTTATGACAGATTGTATAAATGAACACTAAATTTCATTAACTTGAAAACTGATTACAAGATAAATTGAAAATCTGATTACATTAAGTTGAAAGAGAAAATTACATAAGCTAAGGATTTAAAAAAAACTAAAATTACAATTTAACTAAAAAATGTAAAAGCTTCAAACTCGATAGTGTGTGTGTGATTGTGAGGGCTATTTATAGCCTGTAAGAGAAGCTTCTAGGAATATAGCCCGCTCCTCTTAGTCTTGATCTCTACCCTTCATATATCACCAATCATTGGATCCTTGATTTACACCGTTGGATTAAATGGGGTGAGCACACGGATTGCCAGCGTGGCATTCCGTGTGTCAGACCTTGTGCTTCTTTTGTGAGTCTTTTAGTGCAAAAATCCATTTCTCCGTGTGCTTCTTTCAATGCCACCATGTCCCTTCTTGTGGGTTTCCACCAATGAGAAGCCTTGGTGACGTATAACTCTGCCATGTTGTCCTTTGATGCTTGAATTATGCTGCCATGCTGTCAATTGCTATTTACCCCTTGATTTGAGTGAGTGGTTAAATGAAGGGGATGATGAACAGTAACAACTTCTTTTCCCGCTTATTTTTTTACTTTTCATAAAGGTGCGTTTTGATTTAATTTGACCCGGGTAAAAGATTTGTTTGACTTGGGCTTATGTAAAGAAAAATGGGTTTGTGCCGGGAATTGTGGGTTTGGGTTTGTCTGTTTTCGACCGATTTCGTCTATTTTGACTGTTGTTTACTGTTTTCTCCCGTTTTCGACCGTTTCGATCGATTTCGATCGTTCTCGAATGATTTTGTCGGTCTTCAACCGTTTTCGAACGAAAACAATCGAAAACAGACGTAAACGGGTGAAATCGGTCGAAAACGATCAAAACCGGATGCAATCGGTCGAAATTAGTCAAAAACGGTCGAAAGTGGTCGAAAACGAACGTAACTGGTTGAAAACTGTCGAAAACGGACAAAATTTGTCAAAAACGACGAAAAAAGGCGGAAAACAGACAAAATCGGTCAAAAACAGACGAAATCAGTCGAAAACGGTCGAAAAGGAACGTAACTGGTCAAAAACTATCAAAAACGGACGAAATCGGTCAAAAACGAGGTTGTTGAGTTTTTTTCACTCGTTCGGACCAAACGAAAAGAACACGGTCTTGAGTTTACTAGCTACGAGAGAAATAGAAAAAACTAGAAAAAAATGACTGTTATGACGAGATGAAACAAACAAAAATACCGAATGATAAGCTTAAAAAAATTACCACAACCGAATCACAACACCCAACCTTGGCTCTTGATACCACTTGTTAGGATATCATTTCATCACCAAACAAAAAAATAAGAAAAGAGATTTTAGAGAGAGAAAGTAAAAAAAGAAAAATGGTTACTTGTTCATGAAAAGAAAAAATGAGAAGCAACACCCTCTCCACACTTGGAGAGGGCATTATATAGTTACAAGAGTGGACTAATCTTGTGGGCTTTGTGTTGGGTCGGTTCATAATAAAAATAGGCTTGAGCCCGACAACTAGGCCCAACTAGCTTAAATAAAATTCCCGTAAACTACGTTTTACTTATACAAGACTCGGGAATATTTAATGACCATCACTTTAATAAATACACGGCTAACAGGTACCAATGGCTTTTTAAGGGGTACAAATAACCAACCCCATATTTGGCCATGTAGCATTAGGTCCTACATGTGTTGATTTGAGAAGTGGTGTTTCATGAGGCCCACTTTATTTGAAACGGTATGTGGCGCTTAAGCTCAATGTCATACAACTTGTTCAAGTTGATACTATTATAAACATTTAATTAACCTGATGGTATGTCATATGAGTGTGACTAATAAACTGAACTTTTTTATTTTTAAAATTTATAAAGAAAATAGTTTACATGTGAATGTGTTTGTAGATCTAACTAGATCGACTATGGCACATTGTGGGGCTTGATGAATGTAAAATGACATTGTTTATAAGATATAATGCAAATTAGTTATCTAAACATTTAACATCTTGTTAAGGTGACAAATTTTAGGGCCCCTGAAATTTTGAGGCCCTGTGCGGTCGCTCACCCCGCACACCCTCAAAGACGGCCCTGGATAGATTGTATATTACATGCAAAGCTTATCAATTGGATATTTATGACATGTGGGAGTAAATGAATAGAATGTACCCGCATGGGATATTTAGGAGTACAACGAAGTTTTAAGTTATTCGCATAGATTCGCAAAGCTGGTTCAATGAGCCTTTAACTAGAATTGAAAGAAACTAAATGGATTAAGGAGCTAGATGAATAGAGTGTATCTCTTGATGATGTTTGTAAATAAGATTGTCTGATATGTACGTGAGATAGAATTTCCAGGCTACAAGATAACAATAAATATATTCGATGGTATCTAACAGCTAAAAAATATATTAGAATGCATTTAAAAAACTATGAATGCATCAAGTTTAAGTTAATACATCTAAAATGTATGATTATAGTTATTTTTGTATTTCTTGTTATTTTAAGTTTTCTTTTCATTTGATAATAAGTCCAGAGACAAAAGAAAATGGCACTACAACATGCGAGGCTATCGCCGACGACTTTTTAGGCATTTGCCGGCGACATGTCGTTGGGGTAAACTTTCCCCGATGACACGTCATCGGGCTAATGTCCACGGGGAAACCTCGTCGGGAGAGTCAAACCCGACAAGTTTCCTCGACGCCCGAGTGAGGCCCACGCAATTTCTAATCAAACGTTCGCGAAAAGTTGACCATAGTTTCCCCGAGGACATGTCATCGGGGTATCTTTTGTCGAGCCAACGTAAGTCAAACAGATTAATTAATTAATTAATTAATCAATTAATTTCTTTATTTCAATACATGGTCAACCAAGTTAGTTTTGTCGAGGACATGTCTTCGGCAAAACATGCTGCTGCTACACACCAGCAGTTTTCAAATTTTTTTCGAAAATTTTTCTAAAAAAATCTGTCAAAACTTGTAGACAGCCAAAACGTGTACACTGTTGGAATTAGTAGACATTAAGATCATATTAACTATTAATAAATACGAGCACGCAGCGAAAGACTAGCACGTAAGATCATTCACATAGTCATATAAATTAACATAATAATAATAAAAGAAAAGCGTACCTTTTAGCAAATCTTGAATTAATAAATCAAGAACAATATAAGATCAAAGTATGATCTCTCTTTGGATTCGTACACACGTTTGTTAGCGATTCAATTAGAATGCTAGTTCTTTTATAAACAATAAGCAAAACAACTTACTTTAAGTTGATTAATCAAATCGATTTTCCCACTTGGTTGGGTGTAGCCGATTGACTCAACAAGAGAGAAGAGGAAGAGAAAAGAAGTTTTGCTTTTAGGGTTTCACCAAAAGATATATCAAAACAATGAGCCTTGATTTGTTTATATAGGCATAAGGAATTTGTTATAAGGAAACAAATTCCCACCTCCTCTTTGTGAGGTATAACCGGCCCCAAACACAAGCCCACAACCCAAGCCAAAACTTCCCTTTTCTCATTATTTAACATTAAGTCCTTTATGTTAACATTTAAACATAAAGGACACCTAAACATCAAACTAAGGGCAAACTTTATGTAACGCAAGAACCGTGTAGAAGTTGGCATATGATATGATGGTCACATGCCTTTTTTATTTTCTATAAGATGGTTAGAGGTTGTTTATTAAATTAAATTAAGTGATTGGCTTCGTTTAATACATTCTTTCAGCTCCCACTTGGACATGTAACATAATATAATATAATAACATTGGTTAGCGTCTAGCAACACGCCAATGCTCCCGGATACTCTCGAGTGTAGTTTCCCAAATATATTTAAAATGATTATAATTTACAATCCCTTTGTTTCTCAAATGCCATGTTAAAATAGATATGGATCATAGTCATTATATTTAAACAATTTTGTTTCTCGTGTTTCATAATTAAATCAAGATTACCAATCAAATCGGGATAAATCCAGACTACCATTGGGTCTGGCCAGACACACATCTGATTAATTAAAGCGAGGGCCCAGTAGCATTATTAATTTCAATCAGTTGAATGAACAATTCTTATCTTGACTACAGTTATCTTATCATATTTTCTGAATACTTATGATATAGTCTTTATGGCTACTTGTTACGGTAGTTTTTAAAAGTAAACAAAAGTACATCCACATACATAAAAACTAACATGCATCTCAAGTATAAGGATTTAGTAACAGTAATTAATTTACAAGTTACACTTGAGACGACGATCCATAAAGTGAGTGACTTGACGTTGAAGAAGTCCGACATGCAAATCCTATTGAATTATCGTGTGAGATGGAGAACCGTTCTTTAAATATTCTTGGAATATAACCAAAACATCAATATGCTCTTAATTCAATTATTTTCCCTCATATAATTGATCGACATAGACTATTTAGAATAATATTTTATTCATGAATTAAACATGCAAAAATGACCAATAATTATAATGAAAAACGAATCATTATCAAATACTTTAATTCATAAAATAACATTGTTTGACAACATCCTTTATCCAAATACTAAAAATACAGATTACATAAACTACTAGCACGACGAAGGGGACCCCTGCTTCTAGCATGTCGAGTAAGCTTAGGAACCGCTAAGGCTTTCGTAACTGGATCATCTAGATTTTCATTGTATGAACTTTACAATATAAATTTCGTCAGTTTAATGCACTCACCGAACATAATGATATTTTCTTTGAAAGTGTCTGGCGCCTTTCTGAATTCCTGATTCTTTGGCTATGATAATTGCAGCAGAATTGTCACAATTCATCTTTATCGGATAGTCATTTGAAGGAACTACGTCAAGTTCATCAATAAACTTTCTTATTCAAACAACTTCTTTTGCAGCTTCAAAAGCAGCTATATATTCAGCTTCTGTGGCATGTTGTGCAGTAGTACTTTGTTTGGAGCTTTTCCATACAACTGCGCCCCCATTCAAAACGAAGACATACCCAGTTTGAGATTTTGTGTCATCTCTATCGGTCTCGAATCCAGCATCACAATAACATTTAACTTGCAGTTCTGCTTCAGGATTACCACCATACACCAAAAACGTGTCTTTAGTATTTCTTAAATACTTAAGAATATTTTTCACAGCAGTCCAGTGAGCTTCACCAGGATTCTGTTGAAATCGGCTTGTGATGTTTTGCGCGAACACCACATCAGGTCTTATGCACCTCACAACATACATAATGGATCCTACAGCCGAGGCATAAGAAATATTTTGCATACGCTTCATCTCTGCAGATTTTGTAGCACATTGAGATTTATTTAAATGAAGATCAACTTGCATTGGAATGGAACCACGTTTTGAATTATCCATTCTATATCTCTTAAGGATTTTGTCAAGATAAGGATTTTAACTTAATCTAATCAATCGCCTTGATCTATCTCTGTAGATTTTTATTCCAAGAATAAACGCCGCTTCTTCTAAATCTTTCATAGAAAAACACTTACCAATATAGTCCTTAACTTCTTGAAGACTTGGTATATGATTTTCCATTAATATTATGTCATCAACATATAAGATTAGGAAAATAACGTTACTCCCTGATTCGTGGAATAGTATATATAGAATACTAGGCAAATCCAAACTCTTCACCCTTGACCAAGGCAAAAAGTCAAGACTTACTTAGAAATTAAATATATAAGAATCAATTATAAAAAGATTCCGGAAGAGATATTCCCGGGTCG
>BQNB010029366.1:37301-55804 GCA_026074375.1 Tanacetum coccineum | reverse complement strand
TATAACAAGCAAAAGAACCCGCGCGTTGCGGCGGGGCTAATTTTTTCCCGAATAATTTTTTTTTACGTTTCGGGGTTTTTTTTTGGCGATGCGTTATGGCGATATTTTCTTTTTTTGTATGATTCGGGGAAAAAAAATTTGCGTTGGGACGGGCTAATTTTTTCCCGAATATTTTCTTTTTTTTGGACGGTTTTGTAAATTTTTTTTTAAGAAAATCGTAAATAGTTAAAAGGTGAGGATCCGTTTTGTATTTTTTTTTTTTGCCGATGAATGTAAAAAAGTTGTGAACAATAAAAACTTGACGTGTTTTTTTTGTTAATTTTTTTACGGGATTTTTTGTGTAAGAAAATCGTAAATAGTTAAAAGTTGAGGGACCGTTTTGTATTTTTTTTTACTTTGGGCCAGATTTCAGGCTAATTTTGGGCTAGTTTTTTTTTTTACTTTGGGCCAGATTTTGGGCCACATTTTATGCGAATTTTAGGCTAGTTTGTCGACAAATGTGTATATTAGTAATAATTTTTTTTATATGGCTTATGTGTTGGGCCTCATGTTTAAAGTGTTGTTTTTTTTTGCTATATGGGTTTTTTTTAAAGAAACAATTCATATATCAAACTAAGATCTCTAGGGTAAGTCCACACTCATCACTCATATCCTGAAAGCAACCACAGCTCCTAGCTTAGATACATGCCGCAGGAAAGGAAAGTGCGGCTGAGCTTACAAAGCCCAGTGAACAGATATATATAATCGAATGCCAAAGATAACGGAAATCAAAGGATAGATACAAGTAATAGGTTATCACAAGACTTGGATCAAAGGAATACAAATATAAGGTAAGACAAATCAGAAGTCAATTCATAGTGTAAGGTAAGATGAATCAGAAAATCAAATCAAGTCCAATTACCAAGCCCAAACAAATCATATCATAGTAACCTGGAGTCTGAGCTCCCTAAATTTGTGAAGACGTGGAATGCACCCAAAATCAGTCACCAAATATTCAAATATGATAATGTCATATCCATTCGAATACAATACAAATCTAGGATGCATCCATACGCCCCTCCTTAAACAAATATTATTTCTTCATGTGCCACATATAATATCAAAATGGGGACGGTTGTGAGAACATCACTCACCCACACATGAGTCCATTTTTGCCAAAGGTGCTATCAATGACACGGCCATGTTACATATTAATGGCTAGCGAAACCAAATAGTTCGCTTGGTTCTCATAACTGAAAGGGGTCAAAGCGAAAGTCATATCAAAAGTTCATTTCAAAATGGATCATCGCAAAGGTTCAATGCCAAAGGTTCAAAATATTCAAAGGTTGCATAGCAGGGTTCAAATAGATCATAATGACAGATTCATATCAGAGAATCCAGATAAAGGCTCAGAGCATTGTAGCAAAATACATAAGTATCAAGGATAGAGAAGAATATGTCATGAGAAACTTAACGATAAGGTCAAGAATATCTATACTTATTCCGAAAGCAAAGCAATACTCAAAGAAAACACCACAGGGAAATCAAAATCACCCCTTCTCTGACCGTAACCTAAAGAAAATGTTGTTATTCGAATTACAAATCCTTTCGATTTACAGTTATACTTTCTGATTTCTTTTAGGTAACCATTCCTTTTTTAGTTTACTTCCTCATTTTTAGTAACTTTCTATTTTTAGAAACTGTTCCTCTTTTTAGTAAACATTCATCATTTGAGTCTCTATTAGTATTTTGAATAGTTTAGGGTATTAAAAACATCGTCAAACCTTAAAAGTTTAGGGTTAAATTGACAATTTTCCATTTTTAGGGTTTTATATACTAAAATCAAAATTTTCATGGTTTATAGTGGTAATATCAAATTTTCACATTTTATTCTGATTTTAACTTTCCATTTTCTGTATTTTACAAGTCAACCCTTAATTTACCACATTTACATATTTAGCCCTTTTTGTTTATTAATTATTTAACAATATCTTTAATTATCCATCATTTACAAAACAAGCCCTTTGTAGATTCTAATATGACAAATCATACTTCTCGTATACATTAAAATAATAACCAAAACTTCCACTTTTCAGAATTACAATAATTTCAGTCCCTGTGTATTTTAATTAATGAATTTCTATTACTTGATTATTGTATAAACCCTTTTAATCCAAAAATATATCATTATGACCTTTTATACCCCCCATACTGAGTTTATACAGATTATATAAATATAATAGCATGTCTAAAACAGGACCACATATTCAGAAATTACAAATCACCCCCTTATACTTTTAAATCACAATTCGGCTAACTAATTAATTCACAAAACCCTAATTTAATTTTACCAATCACAACCACAATTATTACCCAATAATTAGCATTTATTTCACCTGGAAAAATTATTAAAACCCTAACCCTAATTCATTTTATCACTTTTCTTTCCTTTTCTTCTTTATTCGAAAATCGGCAAACAAAGGAAAATCCTAAACAATTATTTCGAATCTTTCTTAAATTTTTCCAACAATTTATCTGAGTTATATATGATATGAACAACCCTATAAAAATATAAAATCAAATGTACAAATAGTTTTTAAGCCGATTTCATAATTAACTAAAAATTAGGGTTTCTAATATGTTTTAATTATTTCGAGCAATATAAAATGCATGAACATTTTTCCCAGGTATATTATGGATTATAATGATGATAAATGAGATACAAAAATACCTTTGATGATTCTTGATGATTTTATGAATTTATGCTATTCGGTTGCTTAATTCGAACCCAAAACAATACCACGATCGAACCAAGCTTTAAACAACCTTCCCACTATTTTTCCCACAATCCTTGACCTTCAAATCACCTTATAAAAATCGTTCTTGCCTTGGAAAAGTTTTGTGCCGTCACTTTTAGATTTTAGGGTTTTCGGGATTATTTGTTTTTAGGATTTATCAAATGAAAAATGTATAAAAGATATTATAAAAGGATTTGGCTGAGATATGGGCTTTTCAAAATGGAATAAATCTGATTTTAAATTTGCATAATTATTTTGGTAATTATCCTTATTTATTTTATATAAATTTGTAAAGTATAATAATTAAATACATATATAATTCGGCATAAATAATTATACATAGTTATTAATTATTTTTCTTACATAATATAAAGTATTTTAATCTTACATAAATTTCATAATTGTCACATGTTGCATTTTTATAATTTCTAACATTTAAATGAATTTTATTTAAGCTTTTATGAAATTTTCTTGCATTAGGGGTATTTTGGTAATTTTACACTTGTTGAGATTTTTAGGTTTTACAATTATTTTTTTTTACTTTGGGTAAGATTTTGGGCCACATTTTATGCGAATTTTAGGCTAGTTTGTCGACAAATGTGTATATTAGTAATAAAAAAAATTTATATGCTTATGTGTTGGGCCTCATGTTTAAAGTGTTTTTTTTTTTTGCTATATGGGTTTTTTTTAATATAATGGGTTGTACGTTTGTGACCATATCAATTATTTTAAAGTTATTAGGTATCGAAGATGTTTCCGCGGGTATTTTTTTTATCTGAATAAATCGGAACTTTTGTAATATTTTTTTTTCCTCCTATTTTATGCATACAAATTAAAAAAAAAAAACTAAATAATTAAAAAAAAAAAAACTAAAATCGGACTGGCCTAAAATGGAAGCCCGTTACTGTAGCACTATGGCCCACTGTCAAAACGAGAGTGGATTTGTCCACAAATGTGTAATATAGTAATGAATGAAAGAGTTCGGTTTTGCCACATAGATAATAGAGCATTTCTATACTGATCAGATGATATTTAAAATTCATAAAATTGGTTAAACTTTAATTGGTGGAGAAAAAAAAAATTAAAATATAGGTTTTGAAGATGCGAAAATAAAGAATAAATAAAAGATGAAGTAATTAATAAAAAATTTAGTTGTTAACTTTTAAACAAATTATATAGACTTAAGTTAACTTATCAGTTTTCATGTTTTTAGTTAACTTACTAAATTTATCAAATACTCATAAAGTATCGTTCGTGAATCTATTTAAGCAATTAGCAGGAGATTCATCGAACATTATTAGTAAATGTAATTAAGATTGGAGTGAATGATTTAGTGAAAGCCTAATGCTATTAAGAAGGAACGGTGTGCACATGATACGTAACATGTTATTGGGAATTTTGGTGCATTATGACATAGTCATATTGCACCGCTTCTAATGCCATTGCCACGTGCAAGGAACGAATAACTTGTTATTGGGATTTGTGAATAATTTAGTGAAAGCCTAATGCTATTGGGGCTTTCGTTGGTGGGTTGGTGAGCACTATTTGTCTTCCTTTTTTTTAGTGAGTAGGTATTTTTGATAATGTGGTATAAACCCACATGCATCAATTATATATATCTTAAAAGAAGTGTTAAACGACGTCGTTTAACACACTCACAAAACCACTGTTCATTATTATTGTAGCTACAGTGTTACAACGTTGGGCCGGCCCACTTTCTTTTTTTTTATTATTCCCGGTGGTTACTGTTCATCGGCAAAAAAAAAATTTATAATCCCCCCTTCTTTCGTAAAAAATGAGAAGAAAAAAAAATACGTTTACAACTTTCTATCGGTCTGGGTCAAAAAAAAATCCCCTTTATCGGCCCAAAAAAAAAAAAACTTTATAATCCCCCCCCCCCCCCCTCTCTTTCTTTCGCCAAAAATGAGACCGAAAAAATAAATCCGAACAAAAAAAAAGCCCCGCAACAACGCGCAAAAAATTAACGCCCGCAACAACGCGCGGGTAATCTTGCTTGTTACAGTTATAACAAAGAAGAATATTTTAATTATTGTGATATTATTTGATAAATGCTGAGTGACACACCCATAACAGATATATTGATACGCCACGCTACCTTGCACTCTAACAATGTTGTACATCTCGGCCCAAAAAGAATATTTATAACAACATCAAAATTAAAGCCCATACTGCAGCTTGGATAAAACTCAACGGGTATGTAAAGCATTATCTATATACTAAAGGTGGTTTAAAACGACGTATTTTTATGTCGTTTTGGACCCACGTTTTTTCCTAAGCCCACTAAAGGTGGTTTAAAACGACGTATTTTTATGTCGTTTTGGACCCACGTTTTTTCCTAATTATCTATATACTAAAGGTGGTTTAAAACGACGTATTTTTATGTCGTTTTGGACCCACGTTTTTTCCTAATTATCTATTATGATGTGTCCTTCTGTGGTTTTTTAAAAGTCGTTATTTTTATGTCGCGTTGGACCCACGTTTTTTCCTAAGCCTTTTGCTTTGTCGGCCCATGTTCCCCCCCCCCCCCCCCCCCCCCCCCACCACCCCACCCTCCCACCCTATCACGCTACCCATCTTTGTACACCTACTAACCCCTACCTACCTAATAAAAAACCACCCTGCCCAACCCCCCCCCCCAAACCACCCATAACCACACAAAAACACCACCACCCTCCACCCTAATCTAAACCCCCACACCAACCCCCCACACAACACCCCCACCCCCCAACCCAACACCGCCCACATTCTCCTCGTACAGCCCAGACACCCCCATCATCCCCCCCAACACCCCCATATGCGGACAAGTTACGAAACTACCTTTAACTTAGCTATTTACGGTTTTTTTTTATTTACAGTATAGTATAACAAACTTTATCTATCAATGATTCATTCATTAAAAATATACCGCTGAAAAGATACTTCTAATGCGTAACAAAATGAGCCAATATTGGAATGCTTCTGCACAAAACGTCGATTTTTTAACAAAACGTTAAAGGTTTAATAAATATTTTTCGTAAAAAACTTGCATAACACCCCCTCTAAACTAACTAATAACTTTAAAATAAACCAAAGAGGTCAAATACATGCAATTCTATGTAAGTTTGAGTTACATAAATAACCGTATACTTTTTACTATTTACGACTATTTTAAATAACAAACCTTCTTTGTCAAATATCTAACGGATACCCGTCATCTTCTTTGGTAAAAAAATATACCGATGAAAAGGTCAATCAAAGAAAAATAAGTCTGCCACTCATTTTTAAAGCAAACACAATTATCTAAATACAATCAGTAAATACAACCTCATAACAAAATGTCAAACATATAAGTCAAATTTAAGAAAAAAAAATCGCACTTTAAGAAAATAAAATCGCAGCCATGAAACATGTTGCTCCGACGATAAGCTGCGGATAAATTCCACCTCGTTCTCTACATTTTGGGATCCATCGTGAATTCAAACAACAACCAGGTGAAATAAATTATGATGTTTTATGTTAGGAGAATTATGATGTGATCGGAATTTTTATTTTTATTGTTTTATGCAAAACATTTTGTAGGAAAAAAAAAGTGTTTTCTTCTTAACTAAACGCACCCTAGATGTATCGCTGTTTCTCTAAATTCTTCTAGACGTACTTTTAAAGAAAAAACAATATACAAGCACTTAATTTCAAATTACGCCAAAAGATCTTGTAGATGTTCGTGTATGGCTCTGACATCAAGGAAGTTATGCGGAGCCATGCATATATGGGCGTCTTTGACTTGAGTTGCAACAATCACGCGTACGTACATATTCGTTAAAAGAAAACAGCTGGTGAAAAGAATCGATTGCTAATATATTACTGTATTTAACAGGAAAGTTATATCGTTACAGTGTATCTTAAGCGCCAATAAGCCCTCACGCTTTTATTCGCTTTCCACAAACTTTATAGCTGCCAAGTACCAACCTCAACCTGTGTGTAAACTGTAAAGTATGTATCATATTGACTTGCTTTTTTTCTTTCTAACTTGTTGGTTGCTGTGTGTTCCAGATGACCACATTAATTGTGGTCATTTAATGCAGTTAAACTTGCCAAGGTAAAAGTTGTTACAAATATTTAATGTGGTCAAACCTGTCACTTTAATGTTTGTAACCACCCATTTAATCTAACCAATAAAAGAGTCAGGAGTACACTCCGTACCTCCAAACTCATTTTCAAGTATGACCCGATTCTCATAATTGCACTAAATTTCCAACAATCGTCCTCAATTTAGTACAATATCTTTGCATGAAAAATTGAACCATTAAACAAACAAGTGCATAAATGAAAATATCTTGAGGATTGAATTTCCATCTTAGTACATTCAAATATTCGAGAATCATGGTGTTCTAAGAATTGAACCTTTCAACCCATTTGAATACTTAAAGAATAAAAATACACCACAGTTTCAAACAACATTATGTAAATCCTGACACTATACAAGTCATGTGTCCATATCCAATTCATAAATGTTTTAAGAGCCAAAGTCTATGCTCCCTGAAGCGGCAAAACCTCAACATATTTCAAGAGTGGTTTTCCACTTTTTCATGCTCTGCTAAGAAAACACTTTTCAAAGAAATTAACATTGAGAAGTAATGACTTAATCCTCTTTTCAGCAGGTTCCAAGCTAATCTTGGGATGATATTGTTAAATTACATGTGCTTCAGTCCTCTGAACGTTCAGCTTTCCACATTGAACTCAGTACCTAAGTTGCTTAGTAGGGAGTTGGGTTATCCTAGCTTTCTGCGAACTAGTTGTACTGTAATCACATCTTCAGTAGACTTATACCAGTCTCTAGCCATCTCTTCGTCAGGAATCAGCTAAGTTTTGTTGAGACCTCACAAACTCTATAGATATCACCCCATTCGTGATAAGCTCATGAATCATGCACATGCCTATTATTACCTAGGGTGCTTCTAGCTTTTCATTGTTCATTTGGCGATATGCCTTTGCCAACTATAGCAGCACTATCCATCGGATAGAAATAGGTGCTATAGGTTTTGACCATAATGAAATCTTAAGGAGCAAGTTTTTTAACCATTCAGCTTCCTTACTATCAGCTGCTAAAGCCACAAATTCATATTTCATTGTTGAACCAGTGATGCAAGTTTGTTTCTTGGAAGCCTAAGAAATTACACATCCACCAAGCAGGAATACCCAGCCACTGGTAGACGAATTGTATTCAGTGTTGCTGATCAGCTTTGCATCAGTATATCCTTCTAAAACTAAAGGATAACCAATATATGTCAATCTATAGTCCATGGTTTTCTTCAAGTACTTCAGTACCCTCTGAATTGCTTGTCAGTGCCGATAGTACAGGATATAGTATTGTTGCTAAGTTTACCACAACAAAAGCTATGCAGCCTTTGTACAAGTATCTATGACATACATCAGGCAGCCAACACCCTGATACTCAAGTTGGATTTAAAGTCTGACCACTATTGGGCTCAGCTTCTACTTGTATCCATAGGAGTACTCACTGCGAGTGCATAAAGTAATTTTAATACCTTCTCAATAAAGTGAGACTGAGAAATTTCTATTCTATTACTTTCATACTTAATCCTTATACCAAGGATAACATGAGCCTCCCTCATGTCCTTCATATAGAACCTTGATGACAAGAATTCCTTTGCCAGGTCAACCTGAACTTGGTCAGTGCCCAAAGATCTGCAAGTCATCAACATATAGACAAATGATGACTTCTTTACTAGATTCATTAAATTTGCTATATACATATTTGTCAGCTTGATTAAGTAAATAACCATTAGACAAAACCACTACATCAAACTTTTTGATTGCATTGTTTAGGGGTATGCTTACAGCTCAGATATGGAGAATAATCAGTTTACACACCTTGTTTTCATTGCCAGGCATAATGAAGCCCTAAGGTTGGTTCATATAGACCTCCTCATCCAAGTCACCATTTAAGAAAGCTATCTTCACATCTATCTGATGAATAATCAGATTGTGAATTAATGCCATAGCAATCAGCAGTCTTATGGTACTGATATGTGCCACTGGAGCATAAGTATCAAAATAGTCTATCCCTGACTTTTGTTTAAAGCCCTGAATTACCAGCCTTGCCTTGAACTTTTTAATAGTTCCATCTACCTTCAGTTTTCTTTTGAATATCTATTTACAACCAAGAGGTAGATCAGCCAACACTCAAGTGTTGTTGCCCATGATGGAGTCTATCTCATCATTAATTGCTTCTTTTCAAAAAACAAACTTTTCTGGGCTTCTTTGCTTACTTAAATGTTTTGGGGGTCATTTCATCAACATTAATCATTAGGGCTGTGTATGGTCAGAGTCCCCCAAAATTCCTTTGTTTCTTAAAATTAAGTATAATTGAAATTCAGGCCCAAAGTCCTTTGGAGTCTTATTCCTTTTGTTTTTTCTAGGCTCAGGTTCAGGTTGTTGAACAACCTCATTAGTGACATCTTCAGGGACCACTGAACCACTAATGTTTTCAGTTCCTTTAGGAATACTAAGACTCGGTCTAGAGACTGGTGAGAATTTATTCTTATTAAAGATAGCATCCCTTGATTCAATTATAGAGTTAATTGAAACTGTTTCATTTGGCTCTATGACATAGAACCTAAAAGCCTTAGAATGCTCAACATATCCAACAAAAATGCATTCAATGTCTCTTTCACCCAAAGTTTTCAGCTTTAGATCAGGGAGTCTTACAACCCCAAACTCTAAGGTAGTTCAGGTTTGGTTTCCTTTTAGTCTAGAGTTCATAAGGGGTAATCATGTTCCTTTTATTGGGAACCTGTTTAATAAATAGCAAGTTATTAACATAGCCTCACCCTAGAACCCTTGACTCGGTCCTGAGTAGGACAACATGGAATTAAACATTTCTTTTCAGTCTCTCATTTTTCCTTTTCATTATATTACCTATTTTGTTATGGAGGTATAATAAGGGGCAGTCATTTCATGGATAATACCAAGATAGAGTGAAAATACAGAGTATCTATGTACTCACATCCCCTATCAGTCCTGAATTTTTTGATCATGGACCTTTGTTGTAATTCAACTTCTGTTTTGAATACTTTAAATTTATCTAATGCTTCATCCTTAGTATGTAATAAATAAACATAGCAAAACCTATAACCATCATCAATAAATGTCACAAAGTATTTCTTATTCCCTAATGAGATAGTAGCATGCAAATCACATAAATCACTATGTATTAGCTCCAAAACTTCAGTTTCACGATTTACATTTTGAAATGGTTTCTTAGTTATTTTGGTCAACATGCAAGTCTTACATTTTTTCAGTGTCCATATCAAAAGCTAGGATTAACCCATCCTTAGACATATCTTGCATCCTCTTAAAGTGGACATGGCCCAGTCTGGCATGTCATAAGATTGAATCATCCAGTTTAAAGGTTGACATGAAGGCTAAAGCAATATTATCATTAACAATATTAAGCTTGAACCTTGAATACATAAAAACCAAAAACCAATAAACACACCATGTTTGGATAGAAAAAATTTATTAGATTAAATCACTTTCTTTTTTTACCATAATTATTCAAAAACACTTACTAGGAATCATAATTGATCCTGATATTAGGGAACATGCAATAAACCAAAATATTTTTTAAAAACAAAATAAAAATAAAATACAAACAAGAAACAATCTTCTAAAAAATAATCTATATTACCAATCTACGTCAACCAATGTGGGGTACCAAACAACATTGTTGCCCTTTGCTTGCCACTATCCAACGCCCTGAGGGACTCCTCAATACTCAGATGACAGCCCAAGTCAACAAGAGTTAACTTTTACTTCTTATGTTTCAAGGTATGCTTGAAATTTTTCAAGATGATGGAGTTTATTAATGTTACAAGAGACCTGAATTGCTATCCATGTTTTTATTTTATGTTGTGTAAAGTCTACCAAGTATACCAAGAGTTTATTGTATTGTTCCATAACTGTCTTGAATCAGTCATTTTGTAATTTTTGAAATTATTACTTTGGAAATTCTTACTTGATTGCAATCAATTAAATATTTGGGTCCATTAAAGGGAATCCCATATTTCTTTCCAGATTTAAAATTTTGTAAAATATCAATTAATGCGATCAGACATACCTTTAAGGATTAAACCTCTTATGACATCAAATAACGTTACTTTTATAGCATCATTTATCCCATGTGAATAACCCATTTAGTTTAATTATTGCAAAAAAATTGTTACTTAGTCATTGTATTTAAGAATTGCAGTAATTATGGAGTACTTGGTAAAGATTAGCAAAAAGGCACGCATTCTGGAGCTTAAACGAAGACATTTGAGATTACTCTATGACATCCAATACGTCGTATCCATCAAAGAAGATACGGTGTATCTGTGCCTGCACTGCACTAAATACCGCAAAGGATCAAGGATCAACACGTCGTATCCAGAGAAGCCAATACGCCGTATTCAAGTTATAGTAATAAAATATTCTGAAAGATATCGAATGTGGTTCCTACTCCAAAAAACCCCCAATACGCCATATCGAAGACTTTCGATACACCGTATTGACCTAATTCCAGACCTTATAAATAGAAAACCTAAAAATGAGTTTTTAGTGTGTTAAATCATATTTTCGATATCTAAACCATAAAAGTTGATTTTCAGAGGAGAAGAATAGCAGAAGAGGTCTTGCAACGTAATTAATTCCATAGGAAACAACTTGTAATCTCCTATACTCTTGTAATCGTTCAGTTTTTGGTATCATTCGTTAACTCGGTTAGTTTACCTTGGCTAATTATTACTTTTGTAATTTGATGATGAACGTTATACCTTCGGGTTTTTAGATATTATTATGAAGATTAAATGTTTCGGTTTGATTATCTACGATTGCTTAATTTATTCATTGATTTACTGTTTATGTTTATCATTTTTATTACTTGTATTTACGGTGCTTTTTGTATCGCGATCCAATCATTCAAAACATGGATCTAGTGATACGGAAAGTTAATCTAGATGCCAAAATGGCTCTCATATAGTGATTTATACTTCTAGGACAATTAGGATCACGGATATAATAAAACTATCTTTACCCTTAGATTGCGAGCTTAGTTAGACCGGCATGTGACCTTTGGGATCAACGGGTACGTTCTCAATTAATTGGTAAAGACTTGGTTAGTGGACTACTAGTGTATGAATTGCCGTTAAGCAATAAGTGGGTAAAGTCTTTATGAGCTACGGTTTAACAAGATCGCCATTGCTTTAATCCCTAAGATAGATTATAATCAGTAAATACGGATGCTTTATGCAGATACATTTAATTGTGACAGAATTCTTCGTATCTAGGTCTTAGGAAGAAGTACCGCCTAAGTCTTAAGAATGATATGCCGCCTCGAGATAAGCATCATTGCACTAAATAAACAAACCAACGTTCTGGTTGGATTAATAATGGTTAATATAGTTTTCTTATATTTGGCTAGGTAGATTGGATTAATAATGGTTAATACAGTTTTCTTATATTTGGCTAGGCCACTCTTTTATCTTCTATTAATTTACCTGTGTGTGTTTTAGTGTCTTAAGTTGATTTTAGTCACCACAAAACCCATGCCAGTCTCTCAGGTTGAAAAAACCCTCTTATCCGTTAGATTTAGGATTAACATAGGTTTAGCATAGGTTTAACATAGAATAGAATTAACTTAGTTAAGATAACCAAAATATTAATAAATTGAAAGATTATTTCTCGCTCTTAGTGATCGACATCCTACTTACTACAAAACTCCCATCGATCGGGTACACTGCCGGTTAAAGTGTTGTTTTTGGTAAAGTCGGTAAAATATAAATTTAAAACTTGAAACTAAAATTACAATACACAACGACACATCATCTCTACAAACATAGTCATTATTTTCCCGCTTTCTTCGTTATGATTGATTTCCATGGTAGCATTCTCACCATCTTCAAGTATAGGAGTAGTGAGCACATACACCACACTCATAGCAGCAGTAGCCATTGATTATCATAAAATAATCTTCTTTGATTGTTGGTCGTTGTGTGTCCCAGATCAGGGTGAAGACAATCAATAGCCTAGCTAATTACCAAAGATGGTTATCGGATATCACTTGAAGTCGTGTGGCACTTTCCAAAAGAAGAATATACGACCCCCCCCCATATGCTTGGGTATCACGAATTTTAAAATACCTCCATGGGATAAAACCAAGTGCAGTTCTTGATTCAGGCACAAATCCAGAACCCTTTCGTTTCCAAATGGCGCGATCACATCCAAGGTTTAAACATATATCCAACGCCCAATGCAACAAGATTAAGCCATACTAAAGGTGACTTTGCACGATAAGCTAAATGGAATCTCGCATCCGTACCAAAAGCTTCAAACGTTTACTATTAAGGGATCTTGTGACTCGTTTAGGGACCCAAATATGTCCGAGATTCGAAGAGGCTCACACGTGGACACATAAGCGTGCATGAGATGGAGTGAAGAAAGCAGGAAGGAAAAAGTCTAACTTCAAGACTAGCTGAAAGAAAAGTGCTTCCCGGGAGACAACCCGGATTGTTATTTATTTTTATCGAGTCTGTCTTCTCAGACATCAATACGGCGTATCCGCTATATACCATACGGCGTAATTGATGTCTGGGAATGTGATCAGTCCTTTATTTTTTGCCCACTTTAAACCATATTCAGTCAGTTCTATCAATACGGCGTATTCATGAATATGATACGGCGTATTCAACAGACTCACCTGTATTTAGATATTTTTTACAGGATTCTCAATACGGCGTATTCCAGTTTATAGATACGACGTATTGGTCTCCTGTACAGTTTATTTAGCTTATTTAATTAACTGTAGATACCCGAGATAGAATTTTGCATGTTTTTCTTATATTTTGCACATGCCTCGCTGTAAAAGAAATCGACAAAGTTGGTGAAGTATCTACAATCTAGAAATCTAAAAGTGTTGGAGTCTTGAAATCTCAAAACGGTTTCTGAAAATCGTTGAATCTGTCGTATAGTCATTTTTTAATGGCCATGACTTAACAGTAAAAATCTTCATGGTTATTAGGGGAGTAATGGGGTTAACCTCACTAAAGATAAAAGGGACGGTTTTTAGTGGTATCAAGTCTATATGCCTAAACCGTTAGCCTTAATGCTAAAAATGGGTGTGGCGTTTTATTTCTCAAAAACCTTCGTTATGGTCTAATGTGATTAAAGCGATTCATGGAGATGATGGAAGCTTAGAAAAGGGGAATGGTGGAGGCTATCGTTCTAGTTGGATTTCTATTATTCAGGAGCTGAAGATTTTGCAAGATAAAGGGGTTAATTTATTCTTTGTTTGTATTCATGCGTCCTTAATCTGGAAATGGGAGGGGTTTCACGGTTTAGAAGGATAAATGGTGTCGTTGGTGGTACTATGAAAGTCTTATTTCACGTTATATGCTCATTGAAAATGCGATAAAATGATGACTGTTAGTGTGAAAATGAATGCAAATGGTTTAGACCAATCTTTTCGTAGGAAACCGAGAAGTGGTGTCGAAGAGTCGCAATACAATGCAATGGTGGATATATCTCAGAATATTCAGCTGAAGCCTTGTGATGATAGGTATGTTTGGTCTTTAAATAATAGTGGAGAGTTTTCGGGTTGGCTTCATTACGAAAGGTTATGATGGACAATCGATTCCATAAGTCTTATTCGTCAACTAGATGGGTTAATCTTGTTCCTATTAAGGTGAATGTTATTGCGTGGAAAGTCATGTCTAATGCCCTACCGACTAGATTTAACATTTCAAGTAGAGGGATGGATATTGATACAATGGAATGTCCTATATGCAAGGAAGGATCGGAGACATCTAGTCATCTTTTTTTCCAATGTAGGGTGTTAGAACATTTGACTCGAAGTTCCTCTAGTGGTGGAATGTTGTTCACGAGGTTCTGTGAATCGTATGTTATGGGTATGGACAATGGATGCGTTGGTTGTGTCAATTCGGGAATCCTTCTAAGACTAAATGGTTTATGCAAGAGGGAGTTTTTTATGGTTTATGGTGGTTGATTTGGCGTTTCCGTAACATGTTACTTTTTGATACGAAGATCCCTGAGAAGGCGTTGATTTTTGATAACTTAGTTTCTAATTCTTATTTTTGGTGCAAATATAGATGTAAAGCGTCGTTCTCTTGGGACGATTGGCTTAAAAACCCTTATATTGTAGTTGTTTAAACTAGCTCCTTGCTAGTTCCTAATAAATTTGCCGTTCAAAAAAAAAATACAATCTTGCTCATAAACTCAACTTGGAAAATCTATCGAGCAAAATATCAGGGAGTTTCTCATTCTAATTATTTTAATTCCCATTTTTAATGTTTATCTATACAACGAGGGCGTTGTATAATTCAAGTGGGGGAATGGGAATTAGAATGTATACGTGTCCCATTTTTCACATAAAATGCTTAAATTATGCTTAAATTTAAATTATTTTTTTCAACCATACTTTTATGAAATTACTTGTTACATAACCTGCACACAATAACCCTTATTAGATATTGTGAGAATTTAACCTTATCCGTTTCCAAATGTTTACCTACATTTCATAAAATATGAGTGGTCGGTGATGTTGTAAACTTTAGAACTTGGCTTGGTATATCTATTTGAGACCACAATAATAAGGACTATGGATTTAGATGGAGTAACTTGTTTAAATTAGTAAATTTCTAGGATTACACCCAAATAGCCTTTATATGTTGTTTTATTGACTAACTACACTGGTTAGTTAAATCTCGTATAAACCATTTGTTTACTCTCATCTTAAGAGTAAGATACCTATAAAAAACCTATAGAGCTAATCCTTTAGGAATAACACCAACTGTTTGTTTCGTTACACCTTTACACCTTAGCCTACCCTGTTAGATTAAGTCCATTTATCAGTTGCTAGTTGCCTAAAGTGTAAAGTATGTATTTCCCGAGTCTTGTGTCATTTTCTATCTTTGATTAGGGTGGAAGAATTTGACATGGCAAATGAGAATGTATAATGTTAGTCAAAACTCATGTATTTTTTACTTACTTATAATTATTGGTAGGGGTTGTGAGGCATGGTGCGGATCGGTGCGGTTTTTGGCAAAACCCACACGCTATCCGCAATTGCGTTTTTAAAATGTGAGAATTCCACAAACATCGCGCGGTTTTTATGGTTTCGGTTTTTGCTGGGTTTTATTGCTGGTTTGGGGGTTGTGCGGGTATTAACCACACCGATCCCATCACTTATAATGTTTATAATTAATGTGGTTTTTTGGGTTTTTTTATTTCACAATGTTGGTTGTTTTAGGTTATTACAATGCATATATTTAAGTAAACACACACATTCCTAGAATATAATTGATAATAGCATTAGAAGCTTATACACACATTAAATTATCATTGCCGTTTTCGGTTTTTATAAATTAATGTGCGGTCGCGGTGCGGATTTTGTCGGTTCGGTTTTACGGATAAAACCGCAACTCGCACCGCATTTTGCGGTTTGGTTTTTATTTTTTCCTAAAACCGATCCACGGTTTTTGCCGTTTTTGTCTGCGGTTTTGGTGGTGCGAGTTTTTGCGGATTGTATAAAGTAGTCAAAACTCATGTATTTTTACTACCAACACAATTATTGGTACGTCCGAAGAATGAAGAATTATCGAAGGAAATATCCGGAGCTATTATGATCGTGAAGATGGTGAAATTACACCGAGTTTTGTAGTATAGTATAGTGAAAAAAGAATATCAAAAAAATTAGAAAATCGCAAAAACAGAGGAGGAATGTTTGAAGATAATCGTTTCGCAAAAGCTTAGACCGAAGGAATTATATGAAGGATCGATTATTCGTTGATACGTCTTCTAAGTCAACGATGTAAAGTTTTGTATAAAGTGGTAGATACCGACACTTGTCTTGTAAAAGTATGTAAAGTATGGGATGATTAGGAAGTTGACAGTTACGGGAATGCCAACTCAAGTTGTTGTTTATCTATGATAAGGACGTTTATAAATAGCTATCTTAATCATGATAACGGTCGGGAAAAAGTGTCTAGCAACTTATATCTTAGACCTAATCTATTTGTTGTGTAATTTTTATTTAACAACAATTTAATTCCCTTTCCTAATCATTAACCATGGGTTTTACGCGAATGAGGATGTGTACGAGCATGCATGTCTATTCCGTCGTTACGGCCATGTATGCATGTCTCAGCTGCCTTGTTGGTTTATTACTATTGGTGAAAGTTAGAAGATCCCTACCCTATATCATTCTTCATCCTAACCCTTGGTTAAACTCGAATGAGGATGTGATCGAACACACATGTCTATTCCGTCGTTACGGCCATGTATGTGTGCTTCAGCTGCCTTGTTGGTGTGGTACTTTTGGTGAAAGATTGTAGAATGATCAACCCTAAGCCTTATAATAAAAACCCATTTTACCTTTATAAACTTGTTACTCCTTAGCTCTAGTGGTGGAGATGTGTATCCTTGCCAAGCCTATGATAGAATACTCGTCACGACCGAGCAATTGAGCGAATTAGTTACATGTTACCACATAGATTAGTTGAGTGATTTGAGTGTTTTCATCTTCCTATTTCGTGAGGTGTTTGGTTGTGTACTTGTAATAGATCAAATAAATGCTTAAACGGAAAAATCCTTAGGGATACATTTTCATAAACTTCTAAAGGCTACTTGAGGACAAGTAGGATTCAAGTGGGGGGATATTTGATGACATCAAATAACGTCTATTTTATAGCATCATTTATCCCATGTAATTAACCCATTTTGTATAATTATTGCAAAGAATTGTTACTTAATAGTTTATATTTGAGAATTGCAGTAATTATGGAGTACTTGGTGAAAGTTAACTAAAAGGCACTATTGCGGTTGTTGTAAGGGACTTCTACAAGAAGTTATACAACTCCCTAGGCAGTGTACCTAATCGTTGTAGTCCTAATAGGCAAGACTCGGGGGTTGTTATCGTGTCCTTCTAGGGGATTAGGTTGGGAAGGCTTGATCACGGGTCATAACAAATACTAAGTGTTTGAGAGAAGATTATTTTTGTATTTTTATATTTTATGAAAGCAGTAAATCATATGTTTGAGAGGTTGGTTTGATTTTAGCTATTAAACTAAATAATAAACTACGCTAATAGTAATAACAATATAATAAAAGCTTTTGTTCATTTAATCATGTACTATTCCCTAAATTGCTTCTCCTGATGTTGTTGCTTTGTCACACTTGTGATGATCTATGTAACTATTTCCTAAGTCATGAATGAATTACACGAACACGCCGTCTATTTAATATTCCGTTAAGGCAACGCACAAGTAAGGTAGTATGAAGACTATTACAAGGCCCCTAAGAGTATATTAAATGCATTTGAAATATATTAAGAGTGAATCAACCATATAAGGGGCAAGGTAGTATGAAGACTGTTACCCTATTGTATCCTTTCTACACAATCATGTTTTCCTAGACATATCAACAATGATACAAATAAAAGCTGGTTTTCTAAGACCTAACATGCATATTCATCACAAAAAGCAACACCACTAAGATCTACATCCTAGGTTTCTTATAATCATAAATGAACACAATAGAAGGTTTAGCCAAGCATGTTAAAGATAAAGCAAGAATAGAGAAGAATCACACAACACGACATATTGAATGATTAAGATAGTCTTACTTGATTAAAAAATGAATTGAAGGAAGTAT
>BQNB010029366.1:0-25478 GCA_026074375.1 Tanacetum coccineum | reverse complement strand
TAAATTTTGATTTCTAGTTTAGAATGTTTGATTTTATGATTTGGATTTATAGTCCACAAGTAGTTTAGCTAGTTTGCAAAGTGCTTAAGGTCTGAAATTGCTTTTTGAGCATTTGAGCTTATATAGTTTTTGAGCTTATTGAGTTGTTTCCTGAGTTTAGTACTTTCATTATCCATTTCAGTTGGTTTAAGATGTTCCTAGGTCAATTAGCTTTTCATTTCTAGATAGTACACATCATAACGACTTTCAGAACCACCTTTTGCTTTTTTTATCATTTTTGGAGCATAATTTGAGTAGTTTAATATTAACAGCCATGATTTAAGTAGAAAAAAATCTGGGTTAAACCCCCGTACCAATACCCTGTAAAAAACCGCTTTATTTGTAAAAGCCTGTTTTTGAGGCTTTTAATTAAAATCGGTTTATCAGAACAAAAATATGTCCCTTTTAGTAAAAGATGTTTTCAACTACAACTAAATTCAAACAACTATTATTCCGTTTATAAAATAAATGTTTTTTTTTTCATAATAAGCCCCCAGATTTATTTCGCACATTGAACTTAATTTATTTGGGCTAAAAGGACCTTAGATATGAAGTTCGGTGTTTTTGGGCCCACCCTCATGGCCCTAGAAAAGTGTATCTTTTTTTAAGTTTTTTAAATTTTGTTTTCTTCCCCGTTGTAGTTCCCTTTTTTGTTTTGCCACTGTATAAGTTCCCCTTTTCAAAGGACTTGCAACTAAATCCGTATAGTTCCGTTGTTTAAGTTTTTTTTTTAAAGGTTAGTTAACATTATTCTTTCAATTTTTAATTAAATAATTTAGGTTTAGTTATTATAATTAATTTTTAAATTAAAAGATTTAAATAAAAAGGTAAAAATTTTTAGGGCCTTTTAAAATTTTTTTTAACAAAATTTCTGCACTTTTTTCTTTTTTCTCCCTAGTTTTTTAATTTTTTTTAAATATTTTTCTAGGTTTTTTAATATTTTTTATTAATAGGTTTATTTAAAAGACTTTTTAAATAGTTTATATCCGATTTAGGAAAAAATTTTTCATATCCCTTAAAAATCTAAAAAAAGGCCCCAAAATAAAAGGTGTAAATCCCTTTTTATATATCAAAATTTTAATTTTTCAATTTGTATTTTATTAGGAAAAAATAGAATTATTCAAATTACCCTTTGCTAATATTTAGGTTTAATTTTTTATATAGGATTAAAAAATTAGCTTTTTTAAATAGTTTTTTATTAATTCCATAAAAAAATTTCAAAAAATAGAACAAAAAAATTATTTTATTATCTTTTTTTCTTTAAAAAAATTTTCCTTTCGTCCCCCTAATTTTAGGTTATTAGAAAAAATTAGTTATTATGCAATTTTTTAGGACAATGATTAATTTTTTGAGATTTTACTCTATGCCTTATTTGTCCCCGCGTTTTTTTAATTGTTTTTCCCCCTCACGTTTTTTATAATTGTTTCATTATTATTACTTGTTGCCTGTTTTATTTGGTAAGAATTATAGAAAATCATCAAAAATATGACCTTGCTTTTCATTCAACATTACATCAACCTGAAGCTTTAGAAACGTTGGGTTATTTTTAAGATTTGCAAAGACAAGTCGTAATGGGGCAAACGACCCCTGTGTGAATCAGTCTTACCCGTTTATAAAAATTAATACCCCGAAATTAATATTTAACATATTTTATATTAAAAATTTTTTTAAGAGAGAAATTTTAAATCCAAGGGTAAAACTTTTGGTAAATATTTACTAATTGCCCCTCCCCTTTGGAAATTAATAATTAAGTTAAAATATTTATTTTAAATTGTGGTGGTATAAAATACTATCCACCAAAATCAAAAGTCCCAATAAAAAGATGGAAAAGAGTAAAAAATTTTTACCAAATCCGACTGTGTTGGGGGAAAGGGGAAAAAAATGATATCCTCAAAGACCAAAATGGTGTAGAAGAACAAGACATATGTGAGAAGATTCTAGGAATTGGCAACCTTGTGTCCCACTATGGTGCCAGATTCTGAGAAAATGATGGAAGTTTTCATCGGGGGATTACCTCGAAGTATTGAAGGGAATGTTACCGCCTCTAAACCTCAAACTCTAGAGGAAGCCATTAACATAGCCCAGAGGCTAATGGATCAGGTAACAAAGCACACTCCAGTGCAAGTATCAAGTGATCACAAACGAAAGTTTGACGACAGAAGAACTTTCAACAACAACAACTACCACAACGATAATAACAACAACTACCGTAACACCAACAACCGCTACAATAATCACCAACCATAATAGAACAGAAGACAGGAAACCTTCAGGGCTTATGCTGCCACCCTAACTAAAAATAATGGATATACTGGAAACCGTCCCTTGTGTAAGAAATGCACTCTGCATCACACAGGACCTTGCACTATTAAGTGTAATATTTGCAACAAGGTGGGCCATCTGACCAAGCACTGCAAAAACAAAGGGCCAGCCACTGGAAGTAATCTGCTACCAATGACAGTTACTTGCCATGCCTGTGGAGAGAAAGGGCATTATGCAAATCAGTACCGAAAGACCACCAACAACAATGCCTAGGGAAGAGCCAACATGTTAAGGGATAGGAATGCTCATCAAAACCCGAACGTAGTCATGGGTATGTTCCTTCTAAACCAACATCTAGCTAGAGTATTATTTGATTCTGGAGCCGATAAAAGCTTCGTATCCATATCTCTTGTCTCTAAGCTAAATATTCCACCCATTACAATAGATACCTTTTACGATATCAAAATGGCTGACGGAAACTTAGTAAGCACAAACACCGTTATTCAGGGTGCAATCCTGACCTTGTTAAACCAACCTTTCAAAATTGATCTTATGCTGATTAAACTCGGTAGTTTTGACATCGTCATTGGTATGGATTGGTTATCCAAGTATCATGCTAGGATCATCTGTGATGAGAAAGTCATCCACATTCCCATCGACGGTGAAACATTAATCATTCGAGGTGACCAAAGTAAAACCCGACTAAATCTCATATCCTGTATAAAAACCGAAAGGTATATATCCAGGGGATGTCAAGTTTTCGTAGCCCAAATAATGGAAAAGAAGTCGGACGAGAAACGACTAGAAGACATACCGGTAGTCAGAGAATTCCCAGAAGTTTTTCCTGAAGATCTACCTGGCCTTCCTCCCATTCGTCAAGTAGAATTTCAAATCGATTTAATTCTAGGAGCGACACCTGTAGCCCGAGCACCTTATAGATTAGCTCCTTCAGAAATGCAGGAACTATTTAACCAACTTCAAGAGTTGGCAGACCGAGGTTTTATTCGACCAAGTACTTCACCTTGGGGAGCTCCTGTCTTATTTATTAAAATTAAAGACGGATCTTTCAAAATGTGTACTCGGACTACCTCGGAGAGTTGAATAAATTACGTAAAGAATCGTTACCCATTACCAGGATCGATGACTATTGACCAATTCAAGGTTCGGTGTTGTACTGCAAAGGATCGACTTGAGATAGGTTAATCTATCAACTGAGAGTCAGGGATGAGATATCCAAGACTGCTTCAAACAAGTATACAGCATTATGAATTCCAAGTGATGCCATTTGGTTTAACTACCACGCCTGTTGTATTCATGGATCTCATGAATTGTATGTGTAAACCATACTTGGATAAATTTGTGATAGTGTTCATCGATGATATTCTCATCTACTCTTGTAACAAAGAAGAGCACGCAAATCATCTGAGAATAATCCTAGAATTACTCAAGAAAGAGAAGTTGTATGCCAAGTTTCTCCCAAAAAAAAAATTCTAAAAGTTAAATATTTCTTTTTTATATATAGTGGTGGATTCTTGGATTTATATGTGCACTTTCTTGGGACACTTAATGATAGTAAAGGACTCTTGTTGACCCCGCCAAGATTGAAGCAGTTAAGAATTGGGCATCTCCTACTACACCCATAGAAATACGTCAATTCTTAGGACTTGCTGGCTACTACCGGAGATTCATCGAAGGTTTTAGAAAGATTGCACTTCTTTGATGAATTAACCCAGAAAAACAAGAGTATATTAGGGCGGAAGACAAGAGACGTTTTCAACTACTTAAACAAAAGCTATGTGAAGATCCAATCTTAGCATTACCAAAGGAAATGACGATTTTGTTGTTTACTGTGATGCATCCCATCAGGTCTGAGCGTGTGAAGCATTTGAGAAGTTATTTGCATATGTATCCCGACAAACTTAAGCATAATAAAGAAAAACTATACCACTCTTGATCTCGAATTAGCAGCAGATAGTGTTCGCTCTTAAAAATTTGGAGACACTAACTATAGGTTACATAAGTGTACTGTGTTCAATGATCATATAAGTCTTCAGCATATCCATTAATCAGAAAGAGTTTGAACATGAGACAACGCCGTTGGTTGAATTGCTGGCAGATTATTGATTGTGGAATTCGCGCTACACATCCTGGAAAGGCAAATGTTGTAGCAGATGCCTTAATCCGGAAGGAACAAATCAAACCACTCCGAGTTAGATCATTTGTTATGACCATTCATCTAAACTTACCCTTCCAAATTTTTAAAGCTTAAACCAACGCACTCAAAGAAGAAAACATCAAGGCTGAAAACTTACGAGGAATGGATAAAGCATTTGGAAATACTCTGATGGGAACTCGTTGATTAAGAAACGAGGTGGTTACCGCTCTTTGGTAATCTTAGGGGGAGACTTGATCAGGCATGAGTCCATACATTGAAATAGTCTATTCACCCAGGTTCTGACAGATGTTTCAGATTAATGAAACTTATGGTAGTCCTATAATGAAGGCATCATAGCTAATATGTTGGCAAAATGTATAACATGCCTAGAGTTAAAGCAGAATGTCAGAAGCCCTCCGCATTACTGGTAAACAGTTTCCTATGTGGATGTGGTGTGGAGAGAATAACATGATTTCATCACAAAACTACTAAACCTCCAACGGACATGACATAATCTAGTCATTGTCCGATCGCCTTACCAATCCGCACAATTCAATCCTACCCGAGAGACCTGATAGTATGGAACCTCTTACCAAGGGTATACATCAAAGAAATAGTCTCCGAAATTGGCGTGCCATTTATCTATTATGTTTGGTCTGTTTTATCTCGTTTCTGGGATTTATCGTTGCGTGCTTGTTTATGTTTATCCATTTGTATACTAGTTTACGCGCTTTTGTATGCGATAATTCATTCAACTGGATCTGTGAAGTGGACAGCATATCTAGAGTCCGGATAGCTCTCCAATATTTTAGTATTTATACATCTAGAATATTAGTTAACACAAATATTGTCCTTGTAAGTCTGTGTATAGGACTACGCTTCGGGCTTATCTTTTTATTAGATATTGCAATGATTTACTTGATCGTGTTGTCTAGCAGGTGACCTAGGCTTAATTAACAAGTAACGTTCTTGATTCCATTGGATAGTTAGACACTGGACTACTAGTGTCTAAATTTCCATTAAGCAGTAAGTGGGTAAGTCTCTTATGAGCTAGGGTTTAACAAGATCACCATTGCTTTAATCCCTAAGATAGATTATAATAAGGAAATAAGGATGCTTTATGTGGATGCTTTAATTGTGACAGAATTAATGTGTCTAGGTCTTAAGATGATGTAATGCCTAAGTCTTAAGAATGATATGCATATCAAGAGTTGAAATTCATTGCACTAATTAAACAATCAACATTCTAATTGATTATTAATGGTTATTATAGTTTTCCTTATATAAGGTGGTCACCGCTCTTTATTCTTTTGTTAATTAGCTTGCGTGGGTTAAAGTGCCTTGAATTGATTGTAGTCACCAACCAAACCGTGTCAGTCTCTCAGGCTGAAAACCCCCTTTTCCCGTTAGAATTAGGATTAGACTGACATAGGTTTAACATAGTTTAGAAAATAGAATAGAACTATAACATAGATTAGATAACCAGATATTCATTAAGTGATAAGATTTAACCTTCGCTTCGCAAGTGTTTTGCACTATAACATCCTGCAATTTTCAATTAATTGTAATATCCATCTATTAAATTAGATGCACTGTTAATATCCATCTCATTATTCATTTACCACTTTTTACAGGGAAATTTTTTGCTTATTCATTTATTGCAATGTACTTGCATCTCTAAAAGTAAACGTGCTCACGCCAAGTCATCTTTATCGTATGTTTATATCATGTAAAACATCACGTTTATATGTAAAGTCTTATTATCTTAATATCGTTTTACCAAGTCAATTATCCTTTTAACGTACTTTTTCAAAATGTTAGATCTAACAAACATATAAAGCATCGTTAAGTTTATATCAATAACCCTAATTATATGTAATTTATCATATAAAATGAATGTTACAAGCGCTTTAAGCTTGTGCTAGAAGTATCATAGCACAAATCATGTTGTATATCTTTTCCCTCCAAAATATAGTTACACAAACTTTATATAGCTCAGTAATAGAGTCAATAATGAAGAGAAGTCCAAAAATTAGGTCATTTTACTTTCTAAATCACTTTGGTTTCTTACCACCACTTTATTACAAGGTACAAGCACTTAATTCATGACTTTTAAACCCTAAATCTAATCCTTAAATCATTCTAAAACCCTAATCAAAAACCCTAAACCCTAAACAAAACCCTAAACCCTAATTTCACTTTCAACCAAAAACTAAACCCTAAAACTAAACTAGCCCTCTAAACCCTTAATCCTAAACACTTATCTTAATCCTAATTACTAACAAATAAACCTTTATCTATCCTAAACCCTAACCTAACTCAATTCTTAAAAGTACAAACCCTTAACAAACCCTAAACCAGCCCGGATTACCATTTTTATCCATTTTTAAACCAAGCACCCATCCAAAAACCTCCATGACCTCACCCTTATGTCACCAAGCAGCCTAGAAAGCACCTCCATCACCTCCTTGCTAATATACTTGGCCACCAAGGTGGTTTGTCACCTCCTTGTCTCCATATCATAGCCGTGGCCTCCAAACCCCCCTCCATATCTCATATCTAGTTTCTAGCTTATAATACTCACCCTTCTAGGCCCTAATTACCTAACTACTATGCCCTAGGATATTTATCACCAAGTAAACTTGGGCAAACTTGGGCACCAAGGGTGTTTCAACCCTATAAATAGCCAAAACATGCAAACCATTCAAATCATACCTCAAATTTCATCATACACATCAATGGAGTTCTAACTCAGACCAAGAAGGATCAATAGAAGTCCCTAAGCTTAGAATAGAAGCCAAGAATCAAGAAAAAGGAGCCCTTGAAGTCGTTACTAGGCGTACAAACCCGAAAACCCCATTTCGACCCATTTCTAGCTCAAGTAAGCTTAATTCTTGTTCAATAAGCTTATAATCTGTATTAGAATGTTCATAATACTCTTAAGATCATATATAAACTCTTGTTTGAAGCTTTGAATCCTCAAACCCATGTGTTTTTTATTAAAACCCTAAAAATGACCCGTTTTGATTTTCTAGCTAACGAATCCTTTTTCTAAACTTTTGTTACGTTAGAACATCTTATTTTAGCTTATTCTAATAAGCTATAACCTGCAAATATCATTTGGAATCCTAAAATAAGCTTGCATGGCTTTTTGGACTTGTTTTGCAAATATTTCCATGCATAGGGGTATATATCGTAACTTTCTGAAATTTATAACTAAAGGGGCTGAAAATGTCATTATTCTAAAGTTATAACTATAAGGACCTATTTTGCCAAGTTTCAAAGTTAAAGGTTTAAATTATATATACTTTATATATAAAGGACTAAAGTTGTAAAAGTTTATAAACCAAGGGTATATATTGCCAATTTTGCAAACTTAAAAATATAAAATATAATATTTTTATATAAATTATAAAAATATATATTAATATTATAAAACTCGATTTTATTAAAACCCGACACATTTATCGTTATTAATCATAAATCGACGCATTATTTCGTTATATATTTAACATAATTTATCATCAACTAACTTTTGAAGAAACTTAAAATCTTATCGTATCACGTTACTAGGGAATTTCATATGAAGGGTTTCATTTGAGTTTTTGTTTTGACGAGTTTGCTGGGTTTACGATTTAAAGTGCCCTGGCTCCTCAAACGATACTACATGGCCTCTGGATTATGATAGCCCGAACAAGCGATACAATATTTCCATAATTTAATAAATCAAAGATATACGTTAAACTTTATGAGTTTTGAAACATAAACTATCACACTAAGACTTGACATATCACCCAGGTTGCTTGACGAGAAGCCGTTACTTTCAAGTTGATATACTTTTTCCATCAATCCAGATTTTCCCTATATTGTTAAGGAGATAACATAGCCCTCACTTTTAAATCTTCTATTTCATAAACCCGTGAGGGGGATACATGCTATAAACCATGAATACAAGTGTTTTTTAAATGTATGCTATCCTGATATATTATTGCATCTATTGTATAAGTCCCTTTATGCTAGAAGACCCTCACCATCATAGACCATTAATCACTTGCGAGTGAACGTGGATATTGTGAATAGGCCTATTGAGATTGACGAATCCTGTTTGTGTTAGCCAGATAAGTAACCAAACGCATTATACTTGAAACTCATAGGTATATGGCAATTACCTACACGGGGGCCATTATCTTTATATATATATCATTATTGATATATACACTAGTCAGTTTGAGTGCCATGAGCTTGGACGCAATAATACTGTTTTCTATAATAATTGTACTCATTGCAATTATTACACTTATGGGTGTATAACAACGTAACTCACTCTTATGATGACTTGTATTCACACTATTTATTATAAACCTATGAATTTCACTCAACCATTGTGTTGACCTTTTTAGCATGTTTATCTCAGGTAACTGAACATCTTATGGCACAGAGTGGCACAGACTTGAAGATGGCTAAACTATTGTCATTTAACTTTATGTTTTCATGTAGATTTAGGACCTCTATTTGTTAAAACTTTGATGGAATAATGAATGATAACTTATCTTTTAAAAACGTCTTTTTTGAGTCGTTTATATTGTTTATGATTGTTGTACTATGAAATAATACCCCATATTAACTTCTGCTGCTATATGTCAAAAATAGGGGTGTTATAATAGCTTCAATGATTTTTCAGGTACATCGTTTGTAGATACGGTAAGCTTTATTCTTGGGTGCATATCCAATGAAAATGCCTATATCAGCTTTAGCTTGAAGTTTGCCCAAATCCTCACTATCATTGTTTAGATAGCAAAGTGCTCCAAAGACATGAAGGTAAGATAGATCGGGTTTTTTGTTATGTAAGAGCTCATAAGGAGTTTTTTCATGAAAATGCCGTATAATGGATCGGTTTTGGGTGTAACATACGGTAGCGACTGCCTCGGCCAATTGAAATAAAGGAGCTTTCGCGTAGATTAACATTGTTCGAGCGGCTTTAACAAGAGTACGATTTCTCCTTTCAACGACACTATTTTGTTATGGAGATCGCGCAACTGATGTTTCATGAGAGATACCAACACTCTTATAATAGCTACGTAGAGTTTGATTGACAAACTCAGTTCCATTATCTATACGAATGTTCCTGACATGCGTATTCAATCTAACTTGTATCATCTTCAAAAACTTGATTATGAAATCAGGAGCTTCATCCTTTGATGCTAGAAACTTCATCCATGTGAACCGAGAGTAACCATCCACAATGACGAGGATGTACTTTTTCCCATTTGTACTTGCAACACACATAGGCCCATAAAGATCCATGTGCAAAAGACATAATTTTTCTTGATTGGTGTCTTCAGATTTAGGTTTATGTGATTGTTTATTGCTTTTTCCCATAACACATGCCGAACATAGATGATCATTTTCAAATTTCAATTTAGGAAGACCTCATACAAGACCATTTTTAGCCAAATGATTAATAGCACCAAAATTTAAATGTGACAATCGTCGGTGCCATAACCATGATTTGGTCTTTGATGCTTTGGACAAGAGACAAATTAGAGAAGACGCCATCATATCCCCAATTGACAATGTATAAAGGTTGTTTCCCGAGATCCTGAGAGTAAATCAACACCTTCCAGATTACGAACAAAGCACGTGTATTTTCTGAAAGCTACTTCAAGATCTGAGTCGTAGAATTGACTAACGGATAATAGATTGTGTCCTAGTCCTTCCCCATAACAAACCCTTGAAATTGTGATATTTCATATCTGATAGTCACCATACCTCATAATCTTTGCAATCTAGTTGTTACCAAACCTGACAGTACCGAGAAACTTGTGAATGAAATTGGTGAGCTGAGAACAATCTTTAGTCATGTGCTTTGAGCATCTGGAGTCCAAATACCACAAAACAATTTGGATAACCTGAGATCTACAGAAGAAGAAAAAGATGGAGCAACTAAAGTATTGGATCCCTGAGATGTACCGGGTTCCGTTTGGTTAGAAATCACAGATTTTGCAATCTTAGGTTTGCTATTAGAACCATTAGTCTTAGGTACCTTAGGTCTCCTAGTATAAACCTTAGTTACTACAGATTCTTGTGCAAATACTTCTAGAGGAATGGGTTCCTTAAGAGGCACTTTATTAGTGGCGGTAATCCTACTTAAAGGGAATGCATTTCCAACTAAAGTGAAACTCCTTCCTGTGGGTCTCTAGTTATATCCAATTTTAGTAAACATTTTTCTTGTAGGTTTCCATTCTTCTTTCTTTTTAGCTTTCTTAACAGACTTAGATTTGGAACTTGCATTCACATCATAAACAAATTTAAGAAATCACAATTCATGTCTAGCATCAAACATAGAACTATTACATTTAACGCACATTAGCTCAGAATTTGTATTTAATTTGAATTGCTGCACATGTGCATTTCCAGATGGTTTAACAACACAATTCAGTTTTTTTAAACAAGACTTAACGATCCTAGAGTGGTCTTCTACTTTATTCTTCTTGTGGGTTCTACTTGAAATCTGCAGGATCCTATCATTCTTTGTCTTATCTGTAGACTTTGACCTGCTAGATTTAGTAGACCGACTTACTCCTGTAGAAGTTGACACAAAATTGTTAGTGGTCTGTTTGGTCTTTGTTTGGGAAGAGCCTAACTATTTTTGGGATGTGCTTGATGATATGACGAGTTCAACAAACTTAAACATTTTCTTTTTATTGATAGGCGTGACAACAACTAAATTCTCACTAGGTTTGTGAATATCAGGGCAAGTATCTTTAACATATCCTAGCAACTCTTGAATCAGCTTAACGTACTTACAGGCAGAGTAAGATGCACTATCTAAAGAGTTTAGTGATTTGGCTTGTTCAACTATCTCCCTAAGAATAGCAGTTTGTTCTATAGTATGCTTAAGGTAGCATATGTGAGTTTCCCTTATATTCTTATTCTTAGGAGCCAAAGTTACTGGGTCAAACTTATACATTCCTAGAGCAATAATGGTAACATTTAACACTTGGGCTGCTTTGTTAACTATGTCCTTTCCTTTGAATTTTCTAAGATCATTTTTAATGCTGTTATGACAAAAACCTTTTCCTGAAGTTGAGTATTTAAATTAGTAATTTCAACAGACTTTTGATTTAATTGATTAACCAAAGATACAACATATTCTTTAGAACAAACACGTGATGGTTTAATTGAATCATAGAGTTGTTTATAAGTCTATTTCAAATGCTCATTCTTAGTAATTAGTTTTGCCACCCTATGTTCTAATTCTATGTTGATGGTCTGTTGGGTTTCAGAGGTTTCTACAACTTAGTGCTGCTACTTATACAAGTTACTACTGCCAGTTCTACTTAGTGCTGCTGGTGAAGAATGCTAAAGATTTAAGAAAATAGACTAAGTAGTTAGTACTGTTAGTTATAAATAGTTAGTACTGCTAGTACATTGTTAGTACTGCTAGTATAGTTAGTGCTGTTAGTAGTAAGTTAGTACTGCTAGCATATAATAGTTAGTAATCTGTAACCTAGCAGATTAATAGTAATCAAAGTTCTGTTTTATTCATTGTTCTTCTTAGCAATATAAGTTAGTTTCCGCATAGCTTATATTGTTCATAGTCATTGTTTCTCTTGTAGTTAGTTTGGATCTATCCAGATTGGCTACCACCCTTAACAGGCTAGAAAGATCTATTAAGTCTGGGATCTACAAGTGGTATCAGAGCCTATAGAGAAACTCTGAGTAAGAAGAACCAAAACACATCAGTTATAAACCTTTACCTTTCAGATCTATTAAATGGTAGGATCAGATAATGAAAATCCACCACCACCACCACCACAAACACCAACACAACAAGCCCTTCACATTGTGTCAACCATTAAACTCCCTATTTATGAAGAAAGGTGAGTATGACATTTGGGCCATGAAAATGAAACATTACTTAAGCCATATAGACTATCCTATATGGGAAGTCATACAAAAAGGAAATGGTCCTGTAAGTGTCTCAACAGATACAAATGGAGTAATAAAGGTTCTGCCTCCTAAAACTGCTGAAGAAATTTTAGCCAGAGAAAGAGAAAGAAAAGCAAGGACCACCTTGCTTATGGCTTTACCAGAAGACCATTTAGCAAAATTTCACAAGATGACTGATGCTAAAGAGATGTGGGATGCTATCAAATCCAGATTTGGTGGCAATGATGAATCAAAGAAGATGCAGAAATACATTTTAAAGCAACAGTTTGAAGGCTTTTCTGTATCCAACTCAGAAGGACTGCACAAAGGTTATGACAGGTTTCAGAGTCTTCTGAGTCAACTTGAGATTCATGGTGCAGGTGTCTCCACTGAAGATGCCAATCAGAAGTTCCTTAGGTCTTTACCTTCTTCCTGGTCCCAAGTATCCTTAGTCATGAGGACCAAGCCAGGAGTGGACAGTCTTAGTTTTGATGATCTCTATAACAATCTTAGAGTCTTTGAGTCTGATGTTAAAGGCTCTACTGGATCATCTTCTAGTGCACAGAATGTCGCCTTTGTTTCTTCTGAAAGCACTAGCAGTACTAATGATGTTAGTACTGCTTATGGTGTTTCTACTTCTTCTGGCTACAACTCACAAAGGGAAAACTCTTCATCATACACTGATGAACTCATGTACTCTTATCAGTATTTGCCATGGTAGCAGCTTGTGCTTCAAGAGCTGCGAAAACACTACACTAGTACAAATCTGGGATTTCGTCACACATGCTGTTTTTTGAACGGTCACACAGTCAGATATTTATGTGACTAAATGTACCAAAATAAAATAAACAGCCACACTTGAAAACCATTTTTGTGAACCATTTCGGAATTTCATTGTCACATATTTAAATATTTATGTGACTAGAGGTAACTGGTAATTTTTTGTTAATTATTTAGTCACTTATAATTTAGGACGTGTGACAGATACAAATAAGTTTGAAACATTAGTCACACTATATATATACATATGTGACAAATATATGTCACACAATTGAACAGTGTGACCAAAATCCATATATGGTCACATGAAGTAATTATGTATGTGGGTAAATCATATAGTCAAGTTTGTCACACATTATTTAAAAGTGACTGCTATTTTTTGCTGAATATTTAGCCACATGTGAATTTGAAATGTGTGACAACTGAAAAGTAAGTTTGAAGTATTAGTCACGATATTCATTTAAAAGTGACAAATATATGTCACACACTTCAACAGTGTGACCAATTGTCATATATGGTCACAATAAACCATAGACATACATGATTAAGTGTAACCAAAATTCGATACATATGGTAATGTAAGTTAATATGTGTGTCTAAAGTTTAGTATGTGTTTGCTTGCCAAAACCTAATGTGTATAGTCACATTTAATTGTAGCATGATCATGTGACTATAGGCTTTACAATAGTCACACCATATCACAAATGTGTATCTAAATTATGTTTATGGCCACATTATAAGGGTATTATATGTGACCAATACATTCAAAATAGTCACATTGTGAAATATTCATGTGACTATCATTTATAGCAAAATGTGAACTCAGTTATCATTAACCTTGATATTAGTCACATTGAGTGTTTGTGTGATTAAATTCAAGCTGTTATATATGGTCACATGAAGTATTTATTTAGGTGTCTAAATCATAGAGTCATATTTTGTCACACATTATTTAAGTGTAGTCACAATTCGATACATATGGTCACACATTTCTGATAACTTATGTAATTTTGAGGGGTTAGATATGGGATTTTATAGTCTATCTAGTTTGAGTCTAATTTGATATTCACTGCATGAATTGAGTTCAGACTATTAGTTTGAGTCTAATTTGATATTCAATGCATATATAAATATACTCGTATCTGCTTCATTTGCCCCAATCGATAAAGTCATTAAAACAAAACCATATATCATCTTCACCAACCACAACTGATAAAAAACCATTTGACTTTAATTTAAACACTTAATTCATCCATGGCATCATCATGTTGTAGTTTGAATGTCACACCCACTACCATTTTGGATGAGATCATTACTCTTAGTGGTGAGACAGAGATACCGAAGGTGATGAAGATTTTCTTTGAGCAGCAGATTGCTGAGGAGGAGGCTTAGTTGAATTGAACAAAAAGAAGGGTAAGGGTACTGGTCAAGGGGAGAATAGACCAGTGTGGAACAATGTGCAAAGATTGAATCACCAAACAAGTTTGTTCCAACCAGCAGTACAACAAGAACTAGTAAATTCCAAAGTAATACTACTAAGCACACAATTATTCAATAGTCAACAGTAACAACTAGTGCTGCTAGAAAGTATAATGTTGTTAGACCCCTTTGAATGAAAAACAGACCAAGAAAATAAGTTGTTACAAGTTCTCATTCACTCAATCAGAAGGACATTTAATAGAACAACAACACCAAGAACTAATTTTTCAAATCATAAAGTTAATACTGCTGGGGTCAAAGCAGTTAGTGCTGTTAGGGGGATAGGGGAAACTGCTGTTAAGCCTTTAGCAGGTTGTAATTGGAGACCCAAAAGACATTACTGGAACAAAGTCTCCAAATACAATGGTGGATCAAATTCTAGAAAATGTGTTACTTCTGAAGATCCACTAGGCAGACCCAAGCCCAAAATGGCTTGGGTCCCTAAGAGAAACTAATCTCTCTTATTTAATGTGCAGGATAATCCACAAAGAGCTTTAAAGAACAAAGGGATTGTTGATAGTGGATGTTCCAGGCACATGACTGGAAACAAGGCCTACCTTGCTAAATATCAAGACTATAATGGTGGCCCTGATGCCTTTTGGAGGTATAAAGGTTACATAACTGGTAAAGGTAAAATAAAAACAGGGAAGTTAGATTTTGAGGATGTGTGCTTTGTGAAAGAACTACAACATTTCAATCTCTTTTCTGTGTCACAGATGTGTGACAAGAAGAACAAGGTTCTCTTCACAGACACTGAATGTCTTGTGTTGTCTTCTGACTTTAAGTTGCCTGATGAAAATCAAGTATTACTTAGAATCCCTAGACAAAACAATATGTACAGTTTCAACATAGAGAACATTGTTCCTTCTAGAGGTTTAGCCTTGTTTGAATTACAAAGCCACAATTGATGAATCTACAAAGGCATAAGGAGGATTGGGTCATGTTAACTTTAAAAACTTAAACAAACTTATGAAGGGAAACATTGTAAGAGGTTTACCTTCAAAGATTTTTCAAAATGACCACACCTGTCTTGCTTGTCAGAAAGGAAAGCAACACAAGGCCTCCTGTAAGGCCAAATAAGTGAGCTTTATTAGTCAGCCCTTACAGCTTTTACATATGGACTTATTTGGACCTTCATCTGTAAGGAGCATGAACCATAAGACTTATTGCCTTGTTATCACTGATGATTTTAGCAGGTTTAGTTGGGTGTTCTTCTTAAGAACTAAGGATGAAATTAGTGGAATCCTTAAGGACTTTATAAGACAAATTGAGAACCAATTAAATCAAAAAGTTAAAACTATTAGATGTGAAAATGGTACAAAATTCAAGAACAGGGACATTAATGAATTCTGTGGGTCAAAAGGGATCAAGAGGGAATACAGTAATGCCAGAACTCCATAACAAAATAGAGTTGCTAAGAGAAAGAATAGGACCCTTATTGAGGATGCTAGAACAATGCTAGTAGATTCATTTTTACCTGACACTTTTTGGGCTGAAGCAGTTAGTACTGCTTGTTATGTCCTTAATAGGATATTAGTGACCAAGCCTCAAAACAAGACACCTTATGAACTTATAACTGGTAAAATACCAATCATAAGCTATATAAGACCTTTTGGGTGCCATGTGACCATCTTTATTATTTTTATTCTATTTGACCATCTTGACAAGTTTGAAGGTGAGTTTTGATGAAGGTTTTTTAGTTATGGGGTATACCTACATACAAGCTTTTGGGTAATACAACAATTTAGAAACCAAGAGAGTTGAATAAAACCTGCATATAAACTTTTTAGAAAATAAACCAAATGTTGTAGGGAAAGGACCTAATTGGCTATTTGATCTTGGTTATTTAACTGATTCAATGAAATATCAGCCTGTGAGATCAGAGAATCAAGCTAACAAAACTGCAGGTCCAAAAGAAGCTAATCATAGTGCAGGTACACAAATAATAATGAGCGGAAATTCCTGAAATGGAAGCCTGAAACTGCTTCAAGCTACTTTGTACTGCCAATATGGTCTTCTTATACTTCAACAGTCAAGAGCTCAGAAACAAAGAATGAAGGTAAAAAGCCTAATAGGGATACTGGTTTAAAGACGAATGAGGAGCCAGTAGATCAGGAGGATCAAGCCTTTTTGGAGGAGCTTGAAAGGCTTAAAAGACAAGAAAAGGAAGCTAATGATGCAGCTGAAGCTCTTAGAAAGGAGTTTGCTTAAGATACTGAGGATTTGATTCTTCAAGCAGGAGCTGCTAGGGCTACCAGTACTAACACAGTTAATACTGCTAGCGTACCAGTTAATACTGATAGTCCTTCAAATGCTTTTAGTACTGGTGGACCTGATCTAAAAAACACTAACCAAGATGATTCTTAAATACCCGCTCTTGAGGATATTTATGACAATCCAAGTGATGGTAGTTTTACCAATGCATCTTATGATGATGAGGGTGCAGTGGCTGACTTCACTAATTTAGAATCCACTATGAATGTTAGTCCTATTCCCACTTCAAAGATACACTCTATTCATCCTACAACTCAAATTCTTGGAGATCCAAAGTCAGTAGTTTAGACAAGGAGCAAAGTACACAAAAGTTCTGGATCCCATGCTTTTGTAAGTTATATTCAAAAGCAGAGAAGAAATAATCACAAGGATTTCCAGCATTGTTTATTTGCTTGCTTCCTATCTCAAATTGAACCCAAGAAAATATCCAAATCCCTTGAAGATAAAAGTTGGGTTGATGCTATGCAGGAAGAACTGTTGCAATTCAAGATTCAAAAGGTATGGATTCTTGTAGATTTCCCTTATGGGAAGAAGGAAATTAGGACTAAATGGGTCTATAAGAATAAAAAGGATGAAAGAGGTGTTGTGGTTAGAAATAAGGCAAGGTTGGTTGCCCAGGGACATAGACAAGAGGAAGGGATAGACTATGATGAGGTTTTTGCTCCTATGGCTAGGATTGAAGCCATTAGGATCTTATTGGAGCCTATATGCTTCTAATACGGGATTCATAGTTTAACAGATGGGATAGAAGAGTTCCTTCTTGTAGGCAAAAAGATGAGGAGTGTATGTGTCTCAATCTCACAAGTTTTAGATCCTAAGTTCCCTAAGAAGGTCTACAAGGTTGTGAAAGCTTTGTATGGTTTACACCAAGCTCCCAGAGCCTAGTATGCTACTTTATCTACTTTCTTGTTGAAGAGTAGATACAAAAGAGGAACCATTGACAAGACTCTTTTTATCAAGAAGGACAAAAATGATATCATGTTAGTACAAGTTTATGTGGATGATATTATTTTTGGTTCTACAAAGAAGTCTTGGTGTGATGAATTTAAGGCATTGATAAAGAGTAGATTTCAGATGAGTTCTATGTAGAGAGGATCACCTTATTTCTTGATTACAATTCACACAGAAAGAAGAAGGTATTTTTATAAGTCAGGATAATATGTTGCAGAGATCCTGAAGAAATTAATTTTACTTGTGTTGAAGACTTCCAGTACTCCAATTGAGACCTAGAAGTCTTTGACCAAGGATGAAGAAGCTGTTGATGTGGATGTACATCTTTATAGATCCATGTTTGGCTCTTTAATGTACTTGACTGCTTTTAGGCTTGATATTATGTTTGCAGTCTGTGCTTGTTCTAGGTTTCAGGTAACTCCAAAGACCTCCCATCTTAATGCTGTGAAGAGAATCTTTAGGTACCTCAAAGGCAAACCCAAACTGGGCCTTTGGTATCCTAGAGTGTCATCATTTGACCTAGAAGCCTACTCAGATAGTGACTATGCTGCAATAAATCTTGACAGGAAATCCACAACAGGAGGTTGTCAATTTCTTGGCAGGAGACTTATTTCATGGTAGTGCAAGAAGCAGACAATCATGGCTACTTCTACTACAGAGGCAGAGTATGTTGCTGCTGCTAACTGCTGTAGGCAAGTATTATGGATTCAAAATCAGATGTTAGACTATGGGTTCAATTTTATGAACACAAAGATCTACATTGATAATGAAAGCACAATATGCATTGTAAAGAATCCAGTGTTTCACTCCAAAACAAAGCATATTGAGATTAGGCACCACTTCATTAGGGATGCTTACAAGAAAAAGCTTATTGAAGTGCTGAAGATTCACACTAATGACAATGTGGGTGATCTTTTAACTAAAGCTTTTGATGTTAGCAGGTTCAATTTCTTGATTGTTAACATTGGAATGATCAATCTATAGCTGCATTAGTTCAGGGGAAGCAAGTTAGACAGTTACCTTGTTGTATAGTTTGTGAAATGATCTTAGTTAGCAGATGGATTCTAGTTGATTAGATGATTATTTGGAGTTCATTATCTCCTTTGGAATGAGGATTGAAGGCTACATAATGGTACAAACTATAGTTAATACCTACTAAAGAAACTTGGTACTAGCTGGACAAAAGTTAATACTGCTAGGCCTTGGTTAGTGCTGCTCAAAGATTTTTCAGGATGGTTTTGTAGCTTGATTAGGTAAAAAAAGATTCTAATTGCATTGGTATTGAGAGAGATAAAAAATAGTAGCTAACAAGTTAGTGCTGCCAGGCATAAAAGTAGTACTGCCAGGCAAAGATAGTGCTGCTAGGTAAAAGTTTGTGTTGCTTGTTACCGTTACTACTGTTTGAGAGTATAACAGATTTTCATTAATTAATTGAAAACCCGATGAATATTTTCGTCAAAAACTACGTATAGGGGTCTCATGATATTAATTTTATTGATCTTTCCTTTCTATAATACTCTCCTTAAGACAAAGGATCAAGTTTTACTCAGTCGGTCATAATAAAAGGTTTCACAACTATATAGTTAAGTAATCTTAACCTAGTCAATAATAAGTAATCGAAGTTCTGTTTATTCATAGTTCTTCTTAGCAGTATATGTTAGTTTTTCTGCATAACTTATATATTCATAGTCAGTGTTACTCTGTATTTAAGAGTAACACCCCCAAATGGGTCGCAGCGGAATATGGGTCCGGGGCGTGTTTACTTCTTCAGATCAAATAACCAAGATATTATATACAAACCGACCAAAAAGCGTTGAAAATATACATAGGATTAACAAAGTAATTGATATCAAAGCCCTAAGCTTAACTTGTTCACTTGAAAAAAATTCAAAATACAAAGATTTTCAGCCATGACAGATAACAAAATGAAAATGTGCCAAAATCTTTAATGGCATGACATCCAAATCAAAAACCACCGCATGAATCCATCGCACCTCGTGCTTTATTTGATCCCCTGAAAAACCATTGCATTAACAACGACAACAATAATGTTTGTGAATTCATAGGTTGATAACTCAATATGTAGGACACAAGATCTCCCAATTGAATATTATACAGCAACAGATGCAATATCATATAAATGTAATTACGTTGCTCTAAGCTCATGACACTGATGCTTGACATGTATGGATGCCAAATTAATGGCCGTTTGCCCGTTGGTGATGTTCTAACCCGCAACATCCTATATTCGACATGGTATACGTTCGTTTCACTAGTGATAGCTAATCACCCGAACGGGGTTTGTCAAACCCAATAGATCTATCATAACATTCGCGCTCGTAATTAACAGTTCATGATAATGGCTCAATTGGTTTATCGCTACTTAGGCAACATGTAATCATAATATAAAACTAAACCACTATGTGTCCATTTGTAAAACATTGCATGTTTTTTCACTCCCTAGTTCACCCATAGAGCTCATTTGAAACTTCTTATGCATCATCTTCTCAAATTTAGTGCATAATGACTTCTTTGTAGAGCTAAAAAAGATATCATCTACATACACTTGAAGTAACAGAATATCACCTTTGTTCTTTCTGATAAATAAAGTCTTGTCTATCTTTCCTCTCTGAAACCTATTGTCTAATAAATAAGTTAACAATGTTTCATACCAAGCTCTAGGAGCTTGATGCAATCTATAAAGTACCTTTTCTACTTTGTATACTCTGTTAGGAAAGTCTAGGTCTTCAAATCCTGGTGGTTGACAAACATGGACTTCCTCTTCAATCTTACCATAAATAAAAGCATTCTTGACATCCATCTAATACACCATAAAGTCTTTAAATGAGGCATAGGCTAAGAATAACCTGATTGCTTCAATTCTGGCAACTAGAGCAAAAACCTTATCATAGTCTATTCCTTCTTCTTGTGTGTATCCTTATGCAACCAATCTTACTTTATTCTTAATCACAATACCTCTTTCATCTTTCTTGTTCCTGTACACCCATTTAGTACCAATGGCCCTATTGCCATTAGGTAAATCCATCAAGGTCCAAACATGTTGTAACATGAACTGCAGAAGCTCCTCTTACATAGCTTCTATCCAGATTGGATATTTAATGCTTGGATTACCTTCTTGGGCTCTTCTTGTGATAAGAAACATGCAAACAGACAATTTTAAAAGTGTTTATGGTTGGTCCTCAGCTGTACTGAACTAAACATAGCATGTTCAGTCACACTCTTTGTCATCCTTCTAGTTTGAGGTGTTGAATTCAAATCTTAAATAATTTGTTCAATTAGATGATCTTTATGAATTCTTGTAGTTGGGATAGGACATACAGGCATAAATGTATCTAAATTGTTCATGTTAGCCTTTACACTAACATCTTCAGCATCATCTGAATAAACAATGTCTTCTAATTCAGGCATATTTAGATCATTTGGAAGTTCAATGCTTGATTTTGGATCAACAGCATTAACTTCTATGCCAGCAGCATTAACATTGTTAGTGTTGCTAACATTGTCATCTTTCTCTTGATAAACTCTTGGCTCCTCTACATCAAAATTAGTTGGATCTTCTTCTACTTGGTCACTCCAATCATAGCCAAAGCGATTTCCACTTTCATTCCCTAGATCTTCAGCATCCTTCTTTTCCTCCTCCCTTGATGGTTTGAATCCAGTATCAGGAGAACTTTTTAAATCTTGAGAGAATAGTAGATCAGAAGGCCACATTGGTAGTAGAATGTAATATTTTCCAGGTACTATCTCCATTCTAGCTTTACCAACATCATTACATGCTTTTGTACCTGCATTACCATTAGATTGATTCCCTATAACAATCGACTTATAGTTCATAGACTTTGTTAGTTCATCTATATCAAAAAGCTAATTAGGTCCACTTCCTACAATATTAGGTGTATTCTTACTAAACTGAACATGCAGGTTCTCTTCTACTATCCTAGTTCTATTGTTGAATACTCTGAACGCTTTGCTATTGGTAAAGTATCCTACAAAGAACCCTTCATCAGCCTTTCCATTAAATTTACCTAGGTGATCTATGGTATTAAGGATTGTAACAGGACACCCAAATGGTCTCTTAAGGCAGGTTTTCTACTTAGAAAAAGTTCATAAAGGGTCTTGTTTTGAGGCTTGATAACTAACACCCTATTTTAGACATAACAAGCAGTATTAACTGCTTCAGCTCAGAAAGTTGTTGGCAATTTTGAATCAGCTAGCATAATTCTAGCAGCCTCTATTAGTGTCTTATTTTTCCTTTCTGCTATTCCATTTTGTTATGGAGTCCTAGCAACACTAAATTCCTCTTAATACCTTCAATTAAAGAATGATTATGACCCTATTTTGAATTCAGTCCTATTTGTAACCATCTAACACTTTCATCCTATGGTGCTATTTAGATTTTCATGCCTGTTATGAATTTTTTAGGATTTTCACCGTTTCTCTAGAGGCCTAAAAAGAAAACCCAACTAAACCTACTAAAATCATCTATGACAACTAGGCAATACATCTTTTTCATTAAACTCTTTACAAATGTTAGGCCAAACAAATCCATGTGCAACATTTTTAATGGTTACCTGATTAAACTGACCGTTTTGGTCTTACAAGAAGCTCTGTGTTGCTTTCCCTTCTGACAAGTAACACAGGTTTGGTTAATTTCAAAAGTTTTTGAAGGTAAACCTCTTACAAGACTTCCCCCTTACCAGTTTATTCATTGTTTTGAAATTTACATGTCCAAGCCTCCTATGCCAAAGATTAGATTCATCTGGTGTGGCTTTTGCAAAGAGACAAGTGAGACCTCCTTGAGGAACAACATTCTTTAAGTCAACACTGTACATGTTATCCTTTCTAGGAACTTTAAGTAAAACATGACTTTCATCAGTTAACTTAAAGTCTGGAGACAGAACAACACATTCAGTATCAGTAAAAAGAACACTATTCTTCTTGTCACACATTTGTGAGACACTGAAAAGGTTAAACTTTAGTTCCTTTACAAAATACACATCTTTAAAATCCAATTTACTAGTTCTTATTTTACCTTTCCTAGTAATTTTCCCTCATTTGGAATTACCTCCAAAGGCAACAAATCCTCCATCAATTTCTTCATAATCTGTAAGATAGGATCTGTTTCCTGTCATGTGCCTAGAGCATCCACTGTCAATCACTCCTTTATCCTTTAAATCTTGTTGTGGATTACCCTGCACATAATGGTAGGAAAATTAGTTTCTTTTAGGGACCCAAGCCATTACTGACTTGGATCTGCCTTGTGCATCAATATAGTCAAATCTTTTAAAGGACATTGATGCACCCATTGTGTCTGGAGACATGGTCTAAATCTTTTATGCTTGGTCTCCAAACCCAACATGCTGAGGCCTTAACAACATTTCCCTTGTTTCCCTTAACAGCACTAAGTACTGCTTTTGGCCTAGCAGTATTAACCCTTGTTCCCTTAACTGTATTAACTTATTTAGTGAAATTACTGTTATTAGATGCTGTTATTTTGTTAAAAGGCCTTCTAGTAGTTGAATATGCATTGTTAATAACATTTTTCATGGGTCCTGCATTATTCACTGCCGTTCTTAATTGAATAGTATTAACTGGTCTAAAAGCATTAACTGAAATTGGGCCATACCTAGTTAAGACTATTCTTGGAACCATGTTCCTTTTTGGACTGGAGTGAGTTAATTTAGATAAATTCTATTTGTTCATCCTTTGAACATTGGTCCAAACTGGTTTTGCAAATCTTCCATTATTATACCAGTTATTGCAATCATTCTTCAAATGATTAAAACTACCACACACATGACAAGCTTTGTTGACCATCTTAAAATCACTTCCTAATTTTTGAGACATCTGTTGGTTCCAGTTTCTCTTTTTTTATATTTATTCCCTCTAGGACCTAGGTATGTTTTGCCTTTTTTTATCAACTAATGTTTTCCTTAGGAGATTATACTTGCCTCAGTAGACTTACAAAGTTTTCTTAGCCAAATAGGTTTATTAAACATCTCAACTGTATTAGCCTTAGGCACATTTTCTTCATCACTATCAGATACCCAATCCTTAATAATTGGGGCTTCATTTTCTTTCCTTGCAGTCTTAGTTCAATTGGATCTATAGTAGGCTTTTCAATACAGGACTCATTTAACAGAACTCATTAATCAACAAAATCATCTAGACTAGATATCTAAATTAGATTTTGGTGGCATAAATTTCCCAGTATAGGGAGGTGGGACATCATTATACTCTAATCCTATTTACACTTATCCATTATCTGTCTGTCTAGAAGTTTACTTAGGTTTTTTGATGAATTTTCAAATTTTTGTACTGTAAGTTGGACCTCATCTTTTTCTTCATGTAGCTAATTCTAACTTCTTTTTAGCTCTGTAATATCTAATCTCTTATTGAACTTTCAACGTTTTAAGAGTTTTATTTTCTTCCTCATACAGATTTCATTTTTTACTTAAAGCCTTACCAGTCTAGCTTCTATAGATTCTAAACCAGTTTTATAAGAGACAACACTTATCCTACTGTCTTAATTTTTAACTAAGTGTTCATTTTGTTCTTTTATATCTTTGACATATTCTAAACAAGATCAACAATAATTTGAGTCATTAGATACCTTAGAGTTTGTACAAGAACTTGAACTTGTTGAAGAATAATCCATAAGAGCAAAATTGGTTGGACCTTCTTCTACTTGGTCACTCCAATCATAGCCAAAGCCATCACACTAAGACACTAAGGCATTTGAAGTAGTTTCTTCAACTGGCACAGTCCTTCTTGTAGGCTCCTTGTTCTTGCTGTCTTGATTCCTGGGTGTCCTGCACTACCTTGCAAAGTGTCCTCTCTTATGGCAGTTGAAACACTCCACCTTGGACTTGTCAAACCTAATTCTTTCTTTGTTGACCATATCCAGCTTCCTTCTAGTATTCTTTAGGAATCTTCTTGCCCTCATAGTCAGCATAGTAATGTTCCACCTTAAGTCCATCTCTTCTAGATCATCAGGATTGATTTGTTATAGATCTTTATTATCTAGTTGTGGAGTACTTGGTTGGCTAGCAAAGAAGGAATAAATCACCGCATCACTCAAATTTTCAACAGTTGTTGAGCTATCAGCAGCACCCTAAGTGCTAGCATTATTAACACCATAAGCAGTATTAACTGCTCTAGTTGCACTGTTAGTGTTGCTTGAGGACAGAAAGGATACATTGTGTGAGTTTGTGGTTGAGCTAGATGTCCCCTTGACCTCTGATTCATAAGTCTTCAGGTTGTTAAAGAGGTCATCCAAACTCAATGTCTCAATTTCTAGTTTGTTCCTCCACACAATAGTATGCATAGTCCATTCTTATGACAAACTTCTCAAGAACTTTTGATTGATGTCTTCTTGAGGGATGACTTCACCATGAATCTCTAGTTGACTAATTAGCTTTTGAAGCCTTTCATAAGTTTGCTCAATCACTTCCGTGCTAGATGCAACAAAGTTTTCATATTGCTGCTTTAGAAGATTTTTCTGAGTTTTCTTTGTAGCAGTATTACCTCCAAATCTGTTCTTAATAGCCTGCATCAGTGTTTTAGCATCCTTGTATGAGTTGAA
>BQNB010029365.1:26007-55805 GCA_026074375.1 Tanacetum coccineum | reverse complement strand
ATATATATGCATGAAACAAATATATCATATATGCATGCAAATTGATATATGAGATAAAGATAAACATAAAGAACATACTAATAACACATAATGGTTAGAGGTTCTAAGTAAGCTAAACAAGTTCACATCCTTCTGACTAAGTCGGGTTGTCATCACACAAGTAATTAAACATAGAAGATAAACTAAGTTCACATAACCAAGTCTTTAACCAACAAACTAAACTAATTAGCCAACCGTCATCATTTCTTCTTCTTACTAAAGACTCCTTTTAGTGCTTTTCCAAATGACTTGAAGCCTCCTCTAACTTCTTCATGCATATTTTGCGTTTGATTGAGCCAAGCCGTTTGTCGCTCAAAGAGAAGATTGTCGTCTTGTTGAGAAGAGGTGGGAATGTCGTATTTTTGGTAATTGAGTGGTGAAAGGGAGTTAAGATAGGTGGTAGGAGATGGGCTACTACCACGAGAAGCACCATCATCCTTGTTATCATCTCCATGGTGAGATGAAGATCCATAGTTATGATGGGCGGATGATGATGAGACGGAGTGACAGGCTTTAGGCATTCCACGATCATTTCAAGCTTTTCGAGTTTGTTTTAAGGCGAGTGGACGCATGACCCTATCGACGACATTGTTAATGCCATTGTCAATATGAGGATAATGTTCCATGACATGTCGATAGAGACGAGTTAAAAACATACCATAAGGAAGATTGGCGGTTCGAGCAGTTAAAAGAAGCTATAGTCACATTCAATTCATCTCTGACCAAGAAATAAGCAAGATTGATTGTTCCGACAAACAATGTACATACAACAAGTGAGCGAGACTAGCCCCGAACAAGATCTGGTCCCGATGCCCTCCTAGACTGAACAGATCTCCTCACGATATCTGAGTTTCCTTCCCCAACGCTTCATGTCTTGTCTTAAATCTTTGGTAAGAATTTGATTAGGAGTGAGACTGACATTTTGGCTTTTGATGGTGCGGTTAAACTCGACACGTTCTAATTGAAGAAATCGACGAATATCGTTGGGAGTAGGAAGATCGGTATGATATGGTCTCTCAGTCTCTTGGGAGTATGCAAGAGATGCAAGATCTCATTCGTTTGTGAAGACGGCTTGACCATTATATGGAATTCTAATAATTTAACCGAATTATGCGAGTGAGAGAGTGATGAATTCATGTTGAATCATGAACGAGATTAGAAGATAACCGTCCTCATCGGTTTGGACTTTGACTTGACTATAAAAGTCTAGAATGAACCGAGGAAAAATTGGCTCATTGATTTTGAAAAGACAATTAAAGCGAATATTGGTGAAGAATCGCTCAATGCCGTTAGATTGGTAATAGAGTTGATCCACGACTCGACCCTTGTGAATACAACGGTTTTCGATAGGTTTATAGAAATGAGCAAGGACGGGAGAGAATCCGGGTATTTTGGATAATTTAGGAATATATGATTTACTAAGGGAGGTGTTACCAATAATTGCTCGAGGAATGTTTATCACCTAAACTAGACAACAACAAAATTAAATATTACTACAATCATATGTATAAAAAAAAGTTTTGAAAACATCATATGTGGAACAAAGATTACTTCGACTCTAAAGATAAAAACCTAAGAAGTAATCCAAACGTTCCCTAATTTATTTTTGACTCAATCTAGAGTATCGAAAAATATATATTAATTATATATTTCGACGCCTAGTGTAATCTCGTCAAGTGTTTCGATGCTTAATAAGTAGAGTAGAGATTATTTCGATCTTAGGCAAAAATTATATGAAATAATCCAAACGCTCCTTTATTAACTTACGACTTGACTAAGAGTGTCGAAAGATATACATTAAGTTGTATATTTTGCCGACTAAAGTGAGTTCATTAAATATGACTTAACAAGAATGAAATTGTGTTTATTTTGACTCAAGACTATACTTTAAAATGTTAAACCAAACGCTCCCTTATTTTAGAGATTTTATTTAATATATCAATATATATATGAATTATATATCTTGATGACTAATACGAGTTTGTTATGTGTCTATACACGTGACAAAAATGTAGTGATGGTCATTTCGACTCTAGATTACGATCCTAGGAAATGAACCAAACACCCCTTTATTTTTGGAAATCTTGACCAATGATGTCGAAAAATATACATTGAGATATGTATGTTTCGATAAACAATATATGACTATTTTAACGTGTTTTTGGCGCGAATCAACAACGTATAAGTTTTTATTTTTAAATTTTCATTTTTAAAATTTTTGAAAATGTATATATATCCTTATGAAATTTTCGACCCAAAAAAAATGTGATTCAATCCTATTGGAAATTTTGAATTCCTATTACTACGGGAATCATTATAGTTATGAATTACCTAGTTCTAATCACAAGAATGTAAAGGATACAAAAACATGATAAATGCCCAATTTTGATTAAGAGCAAAATTAGATGAAATCAAAAGAGAAAAGTATGTAAAATCTTACAATAGATGTTGTTAATCAAGTTCTTGGTGTTTTCCCCTTGCGAAAATGGATTGATTTTGAGTTAGAGGTTGGATTTTGTGGTTTTGGTGATGGTGTTTTCGTCACACAGTCGCAGAGAGGGAAGAGGAAGACAAAGTGGGATGTTTGGTATTGTGTTTAACACTAGAATGAGGGTGTTTAGCGATTTTAACTAGCCGGCCCCGTGGTCGAGCCCCCTTAGTGAATAAAGGTGGGCTAACCCCTTTTAACAATGGCGCCGGTCCCCTTAGAGACCAAAGGGGGCCCCTATCCTCCACGACCAATATTTTCTTGTTTTTTGATTTTTGACCTAGTTTCAGTTCAATATACATTATCAAAATACGTCGAGAGCTACTAGTAATATTATTTAAGATAATCTAGTTGTCGAAAAATGACGTTAGAAAATACTTGACACAATAAATATAAACTTTTGTATGAATTGAATAGACCTTAAAAAATTTTTCGATGAAACTAAAGGAATTATTACCAAAAGACCAGGGGAAGTTCGGCGCACTCAATCAGAAGATGCGGAGTCACTATAGCGCCACCGCAACAAAAGGAATTTTCAACAAAAGGAATTTTTTCAAAGATTTCAAGGAAATAAAGCATACGCGACACACGTAAAATGCACAAGAACAAGCAAACAATCTGTAAACAACTAGACAAATCCTCGGCAACGGCGCCAAAAACTTGATGTGTGTTTTGCAAGCTTTAAATTTATAATAACTAGAAATACCGATTTTGACTAAAAACACAACATTCATGAAAGTATACCCTATTCGAGTGCAATATAGTATTAGGTAAGTCCAGGTCGTTCCACGGTATTTGTAGCAATTCACAAATTATTTATCAAGTAACAAAGCTAATTGATTGTCACGGGTCAAATAACCTAAACGTGTATAAGCAAAGCAAACAAGAAACAAGGCATGATCCACATAACATAATAGATAGAGATAGAGCAAGACTTTATATAAACAAAGCATACAAGTCATATATGATGGCTAATCATAATAACAAGCATATCTACCAATGATAACATAGAATCCTTAGCCCCTATATACTACATCATCACGAGCGCATTAAGAATGGTTTATATCAAATATGCATACATATGAATTCTTCCGAACCCAGTCGGTCAACATAAGGAAGGGTCTTAAACATAATTCTACTTGGGTTGTTTATCAATTTACCACATAATTCTCACAAGTATGATATTGACACGCCATAGACAAATGATTCAAAATACATTAAAACAATTAACTCTTTCGGCCTATTTCAATTGCAATGATATACCAAAAGATAAACAATGATCCAAGTAAAGATAACATCGAATTCATAAACATGTATATTCATAAATCATAGCAAAATAATCAAATATCATATCATGTTTCACATATTCAAAACAAACTAACATATAAGAAGCTAGGCAAACAACGAACACAACAATCAAAAACCAAACCAATAACCAATTGCTTCCGTACAAATAACCAAAAAAAACCCCCCCATTCTGAACCCTACTAAGATTATCTCCACGGGCTAGTCACGAACCCGCTTAGAAAACCCGCTAGAAATCAGGAACACAACGCCAAATGGTGTTTTTGGTAACGGGTTTAACATAGTGAAGGAATTAGAGATTTGGTGTGAATCATCTAATCCTCATGGTATAATGTATTTATATTATGGAAATATAGTGTTTAGGATCTGGAAATGGTAATGTTTCAGTGGTAGATCGCGGTGGAGAGAGTGGTAGTGATATGGTGGTTAATGGCGGATTAAAGGGGTGTTTGGATCATTGGATCCTAAGATCCTCACCAATCCTTCCTTCTCTCCAAAGTGGTTTATAGATTGTGTGTGTTGGTGTATGAGAAGTGAGTAGAGAATTCTTTCCCGGATGTGTGGCCGACAGAATCGCGTCATTCCGAGTTCGTATGCTCAAGTTATGGCCAAAATAGTGGACAGGTGTCGGGAGATCTTTATCTTCAGTTATTTCTTTGTTTAAGCTCCAAATCTTCGTGTATTCTTTTGTTTTTATCCACGACACGTCATACGAACCTAAAATGACAAATATATTCTATTCTATTATTCTATTCCTATATAACCAATATTTTTATCTTAACCAATAAAAGCATGATAACGCGTATAAAAAATATTCACATAATTTGAGTGTTTTCCAAATCTCCCCCAAACTAAACTTTGCTTGCCCTCAAGCATCATCTAAGAAAATAAATTAAAATAAAGTTCCTACATGACATGACAGAAAATATTTATATATTTAAATATTTTTTAATTTTTATATTATCTCTTTTTTTTTAAAAAATTTCATGAATGTGAAAATATCGAAAATATTTTTGGTTTTTTAATAAATAAGTGCAAAAGGCGCAAACACCCCCCACACTTAAGGGTTTGCTTGTCCTCAAGCAAAATAAAGAAAAATAATAAGCTTTACAAAACGAACATTAAATTAAAAAAAATATTTTTGGATTTTTAATATGCGAAAACAGAGATGTTTGACAATACCCAACGATCTTCAAGTTGTAATAACATGACTAAGCATCTCACGAATAAGGAAAGTATAATTCACTCAAATACTCGTATGTGATGTAATAGAGGGTAAAAGGGAAATCACACTCAATTGCTCAGACATGATTCATTTCATACCATAGGCTTGTACAAGAAACAAAACTGCACCGACATGGCGTAAGCACTAGGTATAGTTATCAAAAGAGGACTTTTATTCAGGTTATAATGTTAGGCTAAGAGTTAATAAGGGTGTGGATAAGTCATGGGAAATATATACTGGAAATGGTTTTATAATATATATATGTCGACAAGTCCAAGAAACCCATGTTACTAGTTACGACAATCCACAAACCCGTGAGGTAATCGAACTTCTTATTTCTATCTCGATCAAACCGGCACAAATAACAATATGTCGCACGTGCCAACAATATCACTTTTCTTTTATTTCTTCTTTCTCTTTTTTTCTTTTTTCATCACTCCTTTTTTACTTTTTTTTCATTTTTTTTCAATCACACAACTAACAATTCCCCCGCACTTAATATAAGTGTACATCACAAAAAAAACGAAACACGAAGCGTGCACTCTTCATCTTCGTTGAAATGGCACAATACTCATAACAAAGTGTGATCAAACCATGAGCAAAAATCAACCAATCATACCGAGCAACTAGCAACCAACCATTGGGACTTTCGATAATGGGTAAGGCTAGGCTAAAGGTTATATTTTTGTATTTTTTTATATATTTTAGTGGATGAGAAAAATGAATAGAATGGCTCAGCGGTTTAAACTAGGGGTATCTAGCACTAAAGATGAGTGCTAATAAAAGGGTTTTATTTGGGTGGTTAGCTAATCAGTGTACTTAGCTAAAAGAATAATATTTTAAATGGAATGGCTATTTGGGTTAAATCCTAAGTTGCCTCTTTATCACATAAAAAATACCTATATCACACGAATGTGATCTCACTGCGGTCTCGTAATGATTATCAAGCATAAGTTCTAGAATTAATAAATCACCGGCACACTCATATAATTTAAACAGATACCAATGCTCCAGAAAAAGCAACAAACTACAAATACACAGCCGTAACGACGGATGAGACACTTGCAATTGCATTCAAACCTTAACTCGAACAAGCTAAAGGCAAAAATTATCTTCATAAGATTTAAAGGCGAACCTCACATTTATTGGGTGATTGGTATAAATACGCAAGTAATGTCATCAATCCCGAGTCAGATATGCTCTATCAATCGGGACACATCTCTGATTCTAAAAACTTAATTTATTTTATTATTTTTTACTATGTTTTATTCTAATATATTAACCTAAGTGGCAAAAGAAATTCAAAAACAAGATTAGATTTTTAGATTACCGAGGGCGAACAAAATATATAATTTAAAATGAGTCTAATTTTCTAATTTATTTCCCCCCCACACTTAAGTTGAGCATTATGCGTAATCAGAAAATAACTTAAAGAGTAGGACAAGCGGGAAAAATAAATATATGAACAATGATACTTCCTGGGGCTCATAAGTGCTCAGTTGAATTGTAAAAGATACAACGCTAAACGAAACGCCAAGCATGTGTATTCTACCACATATAATATAATAATCCAAATGATAAGATGCCAACCACCAATCCAAGCTCCACCTGTTTTATTTAATTTACTAAATAAACTAAACTACAAAAACCGTAAAATACTAAAGCACACTTTCGTAGGCACCACAATTGCATTTAGCGTATGCAACAAGCCTTTAAACCCCTCGGTGGCCCGAGTAGACGAGTTATAGTCTCGTGAGGGTTTCCAGTGAACACACCCACAAAGTTCAAAATATGTTTTTTTTAATATTAATTTTTTTAAATTTTTTATTATCACAAATTAGTTTAAAAACGGATACACAAAATTATCTTTTTGGATTTTTAGAAATTTTTTTAATGAGTTTTGGTTTAAAGACAAATACATATTAAGCACATAATAGTTATTTATGGAATTAAAACTTATAACTACAAAGAAAACAAATATTTTTGGGTTTTATATATTTTTTATATTTTTAGCACACAATAATTATATAAGGTAAAAAATATTATATATATATTTTTAATTTTATATTTTTATATTACTTTTTATAGAATATTTATTTTATTTTATTTTTTATTATTTTTTCAGACCAGAAGTGCGTCGCACTTAAAAGAAAGTGTGGCGTACTTATAACCTAATATTTTATAATTCTTCAAATATTCAAAATATTAGCGCGGCAAAAATTGATACAAGTGCGCCACACACCAACAAATGTGCGGCGATTTTATTAAGACAAAAACATATTTTTAGATTTTTTTTCACTTATTATTTAATATCACAAAATGCAAACACATACAAACTCAAAATAGACAAACACAAACAAACCAAATAAACAAAAGGAAATACGAAACTCTTTTTTTTAATTTCTTTTTATAGTTTTGACAAAAAAAATTACTTAAGCAAACACACACAAACAAGCAAGCATGCAAAAACAAATAAAAAAACACATTACAAATACTCACAGAAGATAAGACAAAAATAAAAATGCATCTGATTTATTTTTATACAAAATTAATATTTTTGGATGTTGAGAAAACACGACGCACTTAATAACAAGTGCGGCGTACTATGAGTTTTGACAACAAATTTTTAGAATTTTATTAGATGCACACAAGAGAAACTAAAATCTAACAAAAGCATGATTTTTATTATATAAACAGGAACATGCCAGTAATAAAAAATAAGCAAAAATAATTAAAAATCTTTTTGATATTTTTTGTTTTTAATGACAACCTAAATATCCATAATTATACAAGGCATAAAATCATATAAAATAAAATTTCAAATGATCACATACCTGAGACTACAAATTTGGGGGTTTTGTTTGGGTTTTGGTTTTAAATCAGATTATGTTTGTGAAAATTCTGTAGAAAGTGCGGCGTACTTGGGTAAAGTACGACGTACTTTCTGGGTTTTCAGGAAAACCGGCGCACAAATTTTATGTGCGGCTTACTTCTTGAAGAATTTTGGGTCAGTTTCCAGAAAACTATATGGCGTACAAGTAACAAACGGGAACAGGTGTAAGACCCCCATTTTTACATATAGCAGCGGAAGCTAATCTGGGGTATTACTTCATGGAAACAACAATCATAATCATAGAAAACGACTCAAAAGAGACGTTTTTGTTCAAATAGTCGTTATCATTCATTTCAAAATCAGTGTTTTTTACAACGGCATGTCCCAAAATCTAGTTACATACAATGTGAATGATAACAAGTTTTAGCCATCTTCGAGTCCATGCCACTCCGTGCCATAAGTTGCTCAATTACCTGAGATAAACATGCTAAAAAGTCAACACAATGGTTGAGTGAAATTCATAGGTTTCAAATGTAATAGTTGAATACAAGTCATAGTGTAATAATTGTACAAACACAATTATTATGAAAATGGTATTGTTATTATCTTGGGTCACGTTATTATATACCCGTTATTTGTAATAATTGCAACGAATACAATTATCATAGTAATAGTGTATTATTGCGTTATCGTCTTGTTTGGTCTGTTTGGTCTGATTTGGTCTTGGTCTAAGCTCATGGCACACAAACTGACTAGTGTATATATATAGTTACCATATACCTATGAAATTCAAATATAGTGTGTTGGTGTTTGTGTAAGAACCCCCTACTCCCGGCTAAGATATTATAGAGAGAGTATGATTCGTCAATCCCGATAGATCTATCCACAATATTCGCGTTCACCCGTAAGTGATTAATGGTCCATGTATATGACGGGATTGTGGAATAAGTAACTTAGACATTAGTTATAATGGTATATCAGGATAGCATATAATCTGGAAAATAAAACACTTGTATTCGTAATTTATAGCATGTATCCCCCTCACGGGTTTATGAAAACATTAAAGAGATTAAAATTGAGGCTATGAACTCATTAAGTCCTTGAAAAGCAATCACAGACTGTTATAAAGATAAATACGAGAACTGTAATAGAGTTTTTAACAAGCATGTATCCCCATCACGGGTTTTTAAAAACTGGTAATTGGAGTAAAGGCCTGGGGTAGGAATCTTTCTCTTAATATGTGTTGTAATAAATATTTCCAAAATGAAAGCGACGGAACCTTATCAAATCTTAACCAGGGAAGGTAGATTATAGCAAATCGATAGTTAAACAGCTCACGGCAGCAACCTGAGTAAATATGTCAAGTCTTAGGTAGATTGTACTCTAGAAATTTGGTTTTCAGAGTAGGTCTAATATTGTTTTGAGTTTTGATTGGAAGGTTGGATTATTGTATCACTGTTCGGGCCATCATAATTCAAAAAGTCTTCAGTAAAGTCGTGAGGAGTTGGGCACTTTAAATCGTAACACCCAACAACTAGTCAGAACGTAATAACAAGAGAAACCCCTTAATATTGAAGCTCCCTAGTTATTGTGATACGTATAAATCGGTTTTTAAGGTTTTGATTCAATATCTGGGAAAGATAAGCACGAGAAGCGTTAATATAATGTTATGTCTTGTAGTGTTTGAACAAATTTTTATACTTTTTCAAAATGTTACATTTTAGACCCTTGAGAATGAAAAGTGGCAAAATATACTCTTGGAGTTTGCACTTTTACGAGTTTGGTCCTTCAAGTTTAAAAGATATACAAGTAAAACCTTATACTTTTGGAAACAAAGTGACATAACATAGATCCCTATAGTTATAACTTTGATAAAATGACATTTTCAGTCCTTTTAGTTATAAGTTTTAGAAAGTTACGATATATACCCCTTGCATGGAATACTTTTGTAAAACAAGTCCAAAATGTCATGCATGCTTATTTTAAGTTTCTAAATGACATTTACAGGTTAAGCTATTAATATAGCAAAACATGAAGGTTTAACATAACAAAGTTTAAAATAATGATTCGTTAAGCTAGGAAGCACACGGGTTCTAAATTAGGGTTTCAAAATCGTAAACGCGGGGTTTTAAGTTCAGATTCCTCTCAATAATCAATAAAGTGATATTTTAACATTAGTTAAGCTTGCTAGGATAGTTATAAAAATATTAACATTTAACATTTAGTTATAGGAAAAACATAATATTAGAGGTTTCGGGTGTACCGGTTTGATCAAAATTGAAAATGAGATGAATTGAGTTATTCGAAAACTTTAACATGAGTTTATGTTTGATCTATGAAACATTTTCTTGGGTGTAGGAGCAGGTATGAATACGTGGAACTGGGTTTGAGCTTATAGTCTTGTGGAAAACTGGTCGAAAATCGGGACTTCTAGCTGCAAAACCGCCCTAGGAATAACGTTCTCGGGCTTCTTTTCTTGGTTTTTTTGCTTCACTTCTATTCCTTTGGTCTTCTTAGATCTCTTTAGAATACATATTGGCAAATGATTGTGCTATGATGGGTTATAGACGAGGAAGTGTGGGATGAGTTGAAATGTATGCTTTACTGGCACCTATTTATAGCATTTTCGAAACTTAGGGACCAAGGTGAGGGGGTGAGGTGTCTCATTTCTATAGTGTCTGAGTTAGAGGAGCTATAAGGATGATGTGGTGATGCTATGGTAGTAGAATAGGTGATGTGGAGGGTGTTTGTGGTGTTCCTTAGCCACGACAAGACTTAAGGCCAAAGAAAGGGGATGTGGCTCTTTTCTATCCATGATATGAGCACTATTATTCAAACATTCAACGCATACGAAAGCAAAATTAGAGGCGAAAATAAAATCTTTTTGGATTTTTTAAGTTTTAGGCAAACACGCATCAAACATTTAATTATTATATAGGGTATAAAACAAATAATTTACAAATTATTTGTTTTTACTGATCAGAAGTGCGTAGCATTTAAAGAAAATGGGGGGTACATTGCATCTAATTTTTATATTATTTTTCAAATATTCAAACATACTAGTGCGGTAAAAAATTGATAAGTGGGCCGCACACAAACAAATGTGCGGGGGTTTTATTATGAAAGAAAATAATTTTTTTGTTTTTTTATTATTAGTTTACAACACATATAATAGATACACAGATAAACACAAACAAACACATTAAAAAGAAACAAGATTTTTTTTATGTTTTATAATTTTTTAACTTTTTATTTTTATTTTTATATATGATCATACTTATAAATACACAAGCAAGCAAACATGCAAATACAAAATAAAACACATAACACATAACAGATAAACAATCATATAAACACAAAAAAAACTTCTTTTTAGATTTTTATAGTTTTTAACATTTTTATATAATAATGCATACAAACACACATAAACAAGCAAACTAAGATGCATAAAAACATTCAACAAGTATTCACATAACATAAAAAGAAAATGCATATGATTTATTTTTATACAAAACTCACTCTTTTTGTATGTAGGTGCAGCGCACAAAATTAATTGTGCGGCGCACTTACTGCAAATTTTCAAACTTTTTAATTTTCTCAGATGAAATGCAAGACGAATTATTAAACAAAACTAACAAACAATCATATAGCATGAATTATTATATAAACATGAACATGCCAGAAATAGAATAAGCAAAATAAAGCAAAATCAATATAGAAATAAAAATCTTTTTTGTTTTTTTTTCATTTGAATCACAAACTAATTATTCACACATGTACTAGGCATATAATCAAATAAAATAGAATTTCAAATTATTACAAAACCTGAGAGAGCGGTTTCGGTTTTTGTTTTGAAATTTGTTTTGGGTTTGAAAACAGAATCTGCTGGTGGGATTTTGCAGAAAGTGCGGCGTACTTTGGTTAAGTGCGGCGTACTTTCTGAGTTTCCAGAAAAATCGGCGCACAAATTGTATGTGCGGCGTACTTTATGGGGAAAAACGAATTTTGGGTTCCGTTTGCCAGAAAATGGTACGACGAGTTTATAAAATTTGATTTTAATCATTCACGAGATGGACAAGTTCACAAGACAAGTACGACGGTTTTGGTGTGAAACCGATGCACTTTGGGTATAAACCTGCAAAATAACAAACGTGACCAGGGGAAGTGCGGCGCACTTTTTTGGGTAAAGGGGAGGATGTCCCCGGTAAAATATAAGTGCGGCGCACTTGCAGCAACAAAAGGAATTTTTTCAAAGATTTCAAGGAAATAAAGCATACGAGACACACGTAAGATGCACAAGAACAAGCAACAATCTACAAACAACTAAACAAATCCCCGGCAGCGGCGCCAAAAACTTGATGTTTGTTTTGCAAGCTTTAAATTTATAATAACTAGAAATACCAATTTTGACTAAAAACACAACATTCGGGCAAGTATACCCTATTCGAGTGCAATATAGTATTAAGTAAGTCCAGGTCGTTCCACGGGATTTGTAGCAATTTACAAATTGTTTATCAAGTAACACAGCTAATTGATTATCACGGGTCAAATAGCCTAAACGTGTGTAAGCAAAGCAAACAAGAAACAAGGCATGATCCACATAACATAATAGATAGAGATAGAGAAAGACTTTATATAAACAAAGCATACAAGTCATATATGATGGCTAATCATAATAACAAACATATCTACCAATGATAACATAGAATCCTTTCGGCTTATATACTACATCATCACGAGCGCATTAAGAATGGTTTATATCAAATATGCATACATATGAATTCCTCCCAACCCAGTCGGTCAACATAAGGAAGGGTCTTAAACATAATTCTACTTGGGTTGTTTATCAATTTACCACACAATTCTCACAAGTATGATATTGACACACCATAGATAAACAATTCAAAATACATCAAAACAATTAACCCTTTCGGCCTATTTCAATTGTAATGATATACCAAAAGATAAACAATGATACAAGTAAAGATAACATCGAATTCATAAACATGTATATTCATACATCATAGCAAAATCATCAAATATCATATCATGTTTCACATATAAGAACGAGGCAAACAACAAACACTACATCATAACCAAACCAATAACCAATTGCTCCTACAAACAACCAACATCCGAACCTACTAAGATAACCCACAGGGCTGTCACGAACCCGCTGGAAATCAAGAACACGTAGCCAAATGGTATGTTTGGTAATGGGTTTAACATAGTGAAGGAATTAGAGATTTGGTGTGAATCGTCTAATCCTCATGGTATAATGTATTTATATTCTAGAAATATGGTGTTTGGGATCTGGAAATGGTAATGTTTAAGTAGTAGATCGCAGTGGAGAGAGTGGTAGTGATATGGTGGTTAGTGGCGGATTAAAGGGGGTGTTTGGATCATTAGATCCTAAGATCCTCACCAATTCTTCCTTCTCTCCAAAGTGGTTTATAGATTGTGTGTGTTGGTGTATGAGAAGTGAGTAGAGAATTATTTCTTGGATGCGTGGCCGCCAGAATCACGTCAATCCGAGTTCGTATTCTCAAGTTATGGCCAAAACAGTGGACAAGTGTCGGGTGATCTTTATCTTCAGTTATTTCTTTGTTTAAGCTCTAAATCTTTGTGTATTCTTTTGTTTTTATCCACGACACGTCATACGAACCTACAATTCATTTTTCTTCAGGCTGTACGCCGCACATTATATTTGTGTGCCGGTTTTCTGAAAAACCCAGAAAGTACGCCGCACTTTCTGCAGAAATTCACCAGCAGAATATGATTTAAATCAAAACCAAAACCCAAACAAAACCCCCCAAATTGCCAGTCTCAGGTATGTGATCATTTGAAATTCTGTTTTATATGATTATATGCCTTGTACATTTGTGAATAATTAGTGCGTCATTCAAATAAAAAAACCCAAAAAGATTTTTTATCTCAAAATTATTTTTTGCTTTCTTTTTGTATTTGATTTTGGCATGTTCTTGTTAATATAATAAAATCATGCTATATGTTTGCTTGTTAGATTTGTTTAAATATTCGTCTTATATTGCATCGATGATAAATAAATTTTTGAAAATTTTGCAGTAAGTACGCCGCACTTCATTCGAAGTGCGCCACACTTTGCACCTGCATAAAAAATTTAATTTTGTATAAAAATAAATCTAATGCATTTCTTCTTTATCTTATGTGAATATTCGTTATATGTTTATATTTGTTTCTTACATCTTAGCTTATATGTATGATCATTAGTATCTTAATAATAATAATAATATAAATTTATAAAAATGTTTTAAGTTTGTATGTTTGTGTTTGTGTTCTTGTGTGTCCATATTTGTTGTTTGTCAGTATTTGTGTTATGTGTTGATATATGCATTGTTAACTAATAAAGTGGAAAAAAAAACGAAATAATGTTGTCTATCATAATAAAACCGCCGCACATGTGTGGTGTGCGACGTACTTTTGTCATTTTTGCCGCGCTAGTATTTTTGAATATTTGAAAAATAATAAAAATTTGGTTATAAGTACGCTACACTTTCTTTTAAGTACGATGCACTTCTGGTCTAAAAAAATATAATAATAATAAATAAATAAAAGAAAATTAATAAAAAAATATATACCTTATATAATTATTATGTGTTTAATTTGTGTTCAAATTAAAAAAAACAAAAATATTTGTTTTAATCTCTATATGTGATTTTCTTTGTTAGTAAGCATAATTTTCGATAACCTTATATAAAAAGTGCATGCTTGATATATGTTTGTCTAAAAATTAAAATCCAAATTTTTTTTCGCCTTAACTTTTTCTTTCGTATGTGTTTGTGAATGTTTGAATAATACTAGTATTATATTTTCCTTTCTATATTATTTTTTATTTCGGTGTTTTATGTGTGTTTGTTTTAGTAAATTGTGTATAAATTAAAGTTTAAAAAATAAAAATATAAAAAAATATATAAATGTTTTGAACTTTGTGGGTGTGTTCGCTGGAAACCCTCACGAGACTATAACTCGTCCACTCGAGAAACCGAGGGGTTTAAAGGCTTGTTGCATACGCTAAATGCAATAGTGTTGCCGTGCTTTAGTATTTTACGATTTTCATAGTTTTGTTTATTTTTGCAGATTTCATAAATAAGTGGAGCTTGGATTGGTGGTTCGCATTTTACACTTAGTGATATATATCTGATCGGTATACTATATGTGGTTGAATTCACATGCTTGGCGTTCCGATTAGCGCCTTATCATTCAGAATTCAACCGAGCACTTATGAGCCCCGGGAAGTTTCATTTCTCTTATATTTATTTTTCCTATTTTCCTACTTTTAAGTTGTTTTCTAATTACGCATAATGCTCAACTTAAGTGTGGGGGAGAAAAGAATGGAAAAAATAAGACTGATTTTTTACTGAACTTATACTTTTTTTGGCCCTCGGTAATCTAATTTTATAATCTTTTGTCACTTAGGTAAATATATTAGAATAAAACATAGTAAAAAATAAAGTTTTTGAAACCAGAGATGTGTCCCGATTGATAGAGCATATCCAACTCGGGATCGAAGACATTACTTGCGCATTCATAACCATTCCAGTAAATATGTAAGGTTTTAGATCTTTAGGAATTCAGGTATCCATCTTTGATACCTAAGATAATTTTTGCCTTTAGCTTTCTCGAGTTAAGGTTTGAATGCAATTACAAGTGTCTCATCCGTCGTTATGGCTGTGTATTTGTAATTTGTCGCCTTTTTTGGAGCATTGGTATCGGTTTAAAAATTGTATGAGTGTGCCGGTGATTTATTGATTCTAGAACTTGTGCTTGATAATCATTACGAGACCGCAGTGAGATCACGTTCGCGTGATATAGGTATTTTTATGTGATAAAGAGTCAACTTAGGATTTAACCCAAAATTTAACCTATCCATTTAACATTTTCTTTTAGCTAATAACACTGATTAGCTAATCCACAAATAAAACTCGTTTGTAAGTACTTATCTTTAGTGTTATATACCCATAGTTGTAGACTGCTGAGCCATTTATTCAGTTTTCATCACCTATTATAAAAAAAAAATACAAAAATATATAATATTTAGCCTAGCCTTACCCCTTGTCGAAAGTCCCAACGGTTGGTTGCCAGTTTCTTGGTATGATTGATTGATTTTTGCTTATAGTTTGTTCGCACTTTGTTATAAGTATTGTGCCATTTTAACGGAGATGGAGAGAGGCTGCTTCGTGCTTCGTATTTTTTTATGGTGTACGCTTATATTAAGTGTGGGGGGATTGTTAGCTCGATGTTAAAAAAAGGGGTATAAAAAAGTGATAAAAAATCAAAAAAAGTGAAGTATGAATAAAAGTTGAAGTGATGTGTATCGTTATATCATTTGTATGATTTCAAGGTTGAGATGTTCGATAACCTCTCGGGTTTGTGGTATGTTTAGGAACTAGCAACATGGGTTCTTGGACTTGTCGACATTTATATTATAAAACTAAATCTAGTATATATTTCTCATGCCTTATCCACACCCTTATTAACCTTTAGCCTAACATTATAACCCGAATAAAAGTCCTCTTTTGATATTTATACATGGGGCTTACGCCATGTCGGTGCAGTTTTGTTTCTTGTACAAGCCTATGGTAACTTAATGAATCATGTCTGAGCAATTAAGTGTGATTTCATTTTTACCCTCTATTACATCATATATGAGTGTTTGAGTGAATTATACTTTCCTTCTTTGTGAGGTGCTTAGTCATGTTATTGCAGCTTAAGAATCATTGGGTATTGTCAAACATCTCTGTTTTCACATAATAGAAATCCAAAAATATTTTTTCATAATTCAATTTTGGGTTTTGTAAAAGTTGTTTTTTCCTTATTTTTTGCTTGAGGACAGCAAACCTTTTAAGTGGGGGGGGGGGGGGGGTTTGTTTTGCACCTTTTGCGCTTATTTATTAAAAAGCCAAAAATATTTTCTATATTTTCACACTCTATAAAAAATTTAAAAAATAAAAAAAATATCAAAATTTTAAATATAAATAAAAATTTCCTTGTCATGTCATGTATGAAATTTCCTTTCTGAATTCTTTTGTTTAAATGTTTGCTTGAGGCAATCAAAGTTTAAGTGTGGTGAGGGGGGATTTGATAACGCTTATTTTATACATATTTCTATATGCGTTATCTATGCTTTTATGTATATTAATTATAAAAACTTTCGATACCTAATCGAGTATATTTGCTATTATAGGTTCATAAGACGTGTCATGGAAGAAAACGAAAGAATACACGAAGAACTGAAGCTTAAACGAAGAAATAACTCAAGTTAAAGATCTCCCAACACATGTCTACTGTTTTTGCCATAACTTGAGCATACGAACTCGGATTGACGCGATTCTGCCGGCCAAACAACCGGGAAAGAAATCTATACAACTTTCGTTTTGGCCCAAAAGCTGAAATGGCACCAAGTACGCCACACTTCCAAAAATGTGCGACACACTTTTCAATAAATCCCAAGTACGGCGCACAAAATAAAAATGTGCGTCGCACTTTTAGTCTAATGCATTAAAAACATGAATTTAGCCTCAAAATCGACCACATTTATCCTTTTATTGGTCCCCAAGTACTTTTTACTCTATAAATACCCCCCAAAATTTTAAGGGAAACACACACCAACACATACAATCAAGTGGGAGAGGAGGAAGGAGTGGTGAGGATTGATTCAACCCCATTTAATTTCGCACCTTACCACCATATAACCACCACGATCCACCACTGAAACACACCATTTCCAACCTCCAACACCAATTTCCTGAAATCAAAGCATTTAATACCATAAGGATTACACGATTCACACCAAATCTCTAATTCTTTCACTATAATAAATCCGTTACCAAACACACCATTTGGCGACGTGTTCTTGATTTCCAGCGGGTTCGTGTTTCCTAATCATTATCCTGTAGAATATTTGACCAAATCTTCATATTTCTCCACCAGCTTGTAGAGTTTCATAATGACGACTTTGTTCCTTTTGTTTCATTCTTTTATTCATTTTGTCTCATCAAATCTAGAATCCCAACACTATGACCTATTAATATACATGTTTATTAATTCGATGTTATCTTGCTTGAATAATTGTTTATCTTTTAGTATATCACTACAATTGAAATAGGCCGAAAGGGTTAATTGCCTTGATGTATTTTGAACCGTTTGTCTATGACGTGTCAATATCATACTTATGATAATCGTGTGGTAAATTGATAAATAACCCAAGTAGAATTATGTTTAAGACCCTTCCTTATGTTGACCGACCGGGTTGGGAGGAATTCATATGTATGCATATTTGATATAAACCATTCTTAATGCGCTCGTGATGGTGTAGTATATAGGCCGAAAGGATTCTATGTTATCATTGGTAGATAAGCTTGTTATTATGATTACCGGTCATATATGACTTGTATGTTTTGTTTATATTAAGTCTTACTCTATCTATATCTATTATGTTATGTGGATCATACCTTGGTATCTTGCTTACTTTACATACGTTTTGGCTATTTGATCCGTGACAATCAATTAGCTTTGTTACTTGATAAACAATCTGTTAATTGCTACAAATCTCGTGGAACGTGTAACACCCCCAAAAATCACATACAACGCAGCGGAATACCAAATGGGGTGTTACTTCGTAATACACAGCAATAGATACAAGAGAACGACCTCTAGGTGTCGTTTGAATAATAACATTTGTTGATTTAATAAAAATATCTGAATTTAATAATACATTTGTCCCATAATTTGCATCACAATGAAAAGCTTGAATGTAAAGACTCCAATGCACATCAAATAGTCCAAGCTTCTAATTCACCTGAGAAAAACATGCTTAAAAGTGTCAACATTAAAGTTGGTGAGTTCATAAATTAGTTTAAATATGAATGTAATCCACTGTATCATCACAGTACTATGTAAAAATCCCAAAGATTTATAAAGAATGCATAACACATTTTATGAACTCAAAAGTACCAATCTTATCCCAAAGATGTTTATAAGTAATGCATGACAGATGTAATGTCACCAAAATGTTCCAAGTATGTATGTGTCGGGGGGCCCTGTAGTCCCCAACAATGATCCGACATGTTATAACGTTCGTTTACCTGGTGATAGCTAATCACCCGAACGGGGGTTGTCAATCCCGAATAGATCTATTTTATATCATTCACGTGGACATCACGCTATAATGTTCGTTTACCAAGTGATCGCTAATCACCCGAACAGGGATCCACACCCGAATAGATCTATTTCATAACATTCGCGCTCACCCTCCAAGTGATTTACAGTTCATGACGCTGTGACGTAGACTTGTATGTACCCTAATTTGGGCAGTGATACAAATAATGCGTATATATACTCCCGTTACCGGTGTCCCCTCCAAGAACACCCGGGCAGTAATGTAAAAATATGTACTCCCGTTACCGGTGTCCCCTCCAAGAACACCCGGGCAGTAATTTTATTGTTATCAGTTCCATCAGCCTAAGCTAATGTAAAGTATGCATTTGTGACCAAAAATAAAGTCAAATAATGTATCCCATAGCGAGCTATGCAAATAAGTATGTAAACCAATTTGTAAACAATCATGTTCTCACCCCAAAAACATATGTAAAACCAGTAAAACATGGGGCTATAAACTCACAAAATTCCTTAAAACAATCACATTGTTATAAGATAACCAATATAAAATATTGTATACAAGCATGTATCCCCCTCGCGGTTCATAAAGCCATTCAAAATATGAAAAGCGAGGCAGAAACCAACATTGATTAAAGACCACGATCAATTAATCCAATTAAATCACAACTGAATCTCAACGTTTCGACCCAAGACCATAATTATGTCCGTTCAATTATAAGCACGTAATAGAATACGACAGACGATGCGTACATCGTTACCTACGAAATCGTACTATATTTAAATATGTGATACATACATATATACATTGATAGAAAATCCCACTTGCCCGTCTTTAAACTTAACCCTAGTATATTATGTGTAATATATACTATTTTTCCGTAAAATTATATAACTTAATCTCCTAATATTAAAGAAAGTACTATTTTTAGACCTTCCGTTTTTAGAACCAAACAATGATCTTAAAACTATTAATTGAAATAATATATTAACCGACCTTTAGTTTTGACCCGCTATATCTCAACTTTTAAAGCAGACAATCCTCGCGTCAAAGTAAAATTACATTACGAACAACTTTCGTGTTTCGCCGGAAGGCTGAAACGGACTCGAAAGTGCTCAAATCGTCTAATTAATAGATCTGTCAGATTTAATATATTAAAATAATTATTTCTATTAAAGTGTATATTCCGATTAGATCCAGTTTCTTCGTTATGGGAAGTTAAAGTCCCGTTTATTCTAAACGTCCGGCAAAATATAATTTGTTATATTTTATAAAACTAAAGTCTATCTTATCAAAGTCCGAATCCCAGAATCCCATGTTTCCGATTTCTGATTTAAATTAGTCGTTATATAAAGCACTAAAGTCCATTTTAGTCCAATTCTCGGTCTCAAATATGTCTAATACCGCTTATAACTTTATATAAATCTCGTTTTAATATTTATTCATGTTTTACTAATCGCGCAAGTATACCTGGATTTATCACAATTAATCAATTTAATATATAATGAAATAATTTTAATACTTTTAAAATAAAACGCCACCCCTTTTTCGGTGTCACCCCAAAACTCAAAACGCACCCTAAATACGATTGTTATGAACATCCAACGCACCTTGGCTGTTTGACCGCCAAAAAATGCACACCTCTGTGCTTTCTTTCTCTAAACCAAACACACCCCTAATTGTTCTCTACTAAGCCAAACGGACCCTATGGCTGTGAGACAACAACCCAACGCACCCTTTGTGCTAACAGCTAAACCAAACACGCCCTTGGTGGGATTTCTGTCACAAGCCAAACGCACCCCTATTGATTTATAACTAGACCAACGCATCCCTTGTTGTTTTTTTATATTCCTCAAACCAAAAACTACCTCGGGTTTCGTACAACCACACCCGGCTTGTTCCCCGCAGCCAACCCGGCTGTCCTCACAGCCAACCCGGCTGTCCCCATAGCCAACCCGAACAAACCCACCCCGCGGGTGATTCTTCACAGCCAAACGCACCCTTTGGCTGTTTAGAACAGCCAAACGCCCTTTGTGGTGTTATAACAAAAACCAACGCACCCTGGTGCGAGCCTCATGCTAAACCAACACGCACCCTTGAGGTGTTTATACTCAAACCAAACCCACCCCTAGCTGCTAAACCCAACCCGACAAACAAACTCCCCCGGCTGTTATGATACAAACCAAACGCACCCTAATCTGTGACAACAAACAAACGCACCCACTGGTGGTTTGGCCCGACACCCCATGCACCCTTGTGGGTCGTGGTGGCTTCAACCCGGACCAAACACACCCTCGGTGTCGGCTGCCACAGAAACGAACACCCCTTGGTGTTATATCCATGACCCGAACGCACCCACCCTTGTGGTTTATACCACCAACCCGACGCACCATATTCGGGTGGTTACAAACCCACAACCCGACCCACCCCATGGTGGCCGTTTATATAGCCGAACCAAACCACCCTCATGGTGGTTTTCACCACTAAAAACAAACACGCCCTTCGTGGCTGCTACACGTGAAGCAAACGCACCCTTGGTGCTATGAAGGTGGCGGTGGCGAGGAGATGGAGGTGGTGACAATGGGGTGGCGGAGGTGGCGCGTGGAGGAGAGTGGTGTAGGGGATCAGGTAGATCGGTAAAGGAGGAGTCTTTTTGGTCTTCGCCGGAAAATCCCGCCGAAAAAGTTTTCCGGCGGCGGCGAGTGGTGGCCGGCGGCGGGGGAGCTCGCCGGAGAAGATGAGTGGGAGAGAGAGAGTAATATATGAGTGTGTGTTATATTGAGATGGAAAATGAAAATTTTGTTATAAAACTTTTATATTTATACTAAAATTTAAGTGGCAAGTCTCAATAGTTGAGGGGTTAAAGTGTAACATTTTTATTATAGTTTTTATAAAAACGGTTCGGGACTCATTTGAGAGGCTTAACGGATGATTGAACGCGCGAAACTTGCGCCATTGTTTTTCGAATCATTTTTCTGATAAAAACGAGTATTTATTCGATAATATTTCAGAAATATTTTATTACATTAAATAAAATATCTGTTATTCGTTTTGTGAACCGGTTACGTCTTGTCCGCAACATAATGGATTTAAGCTCGAGCATTTGCGTTATCAACAACGCTTTTAATTAAAAATGATGAATAATTTATTTAATATTTTTATTAAATAAATACTGATAATTAAAAACAAATTTAATTGTTTTTGTGTGTCCGCTTTGTATATTGTTCGAATAATGTTCGCGGTGCTGTTTTAGCCCTTTTCGGCTCGTTTTCAGGTCTCGGGCAAAACTAAAAAGTTGTCTGAAATATCATTTCACATCAAATTGCTTTAGAGTCCGAGTCGTGAAAACGTGATTTAGATGGTCGTTTTCATAAATCAAGCCAGACCCTAAAAGTCAAAGATTGAAATCGTCATTCAAACATTCGAAAATTCTCGGATGTTACAGCATGGGACCCATAATCTTCATATCAGCGTCTTTATTGTCCCGATATTCTAGTAAAATTTTGCGTAAATACCAGTGCATGTTTCTAGCATAGAAGGCGAAATTGTGCCTATCTGAAGCTAGTTTTCCCCCGAGGTCTCGAAGTGGGTTTCTGGCAGAACGGACGTAGCATTCGAGTAATGAGACGTCTCTTCCAATCTTGAACCTCATGGTTACATCTGGATTGCATAGTGCTTTGATGCATTGTTCCATATGGTGCCTTGTCTCATACGGAGCCTGCAATGTAAACGTAAATAATACATAAAACAATCATCAACCCACCCAGGGTGCACAATCAGGCTTAGTCCCAAGCCTGGTTCTACGCCTGACCCGGAAAAACCTGGTCCTAATTCCCTAAAAAAAACCCATTTGGCTACCTACTGCTTTTTCTTGAGCTCGGTCCATAGCTAGTCCGGGCTTGAGCTTTGTAAATCAGTCATACTTCTATGTTTTATTTGTTACAATCTCGCTCATGCATAACTTGTTTCAGTTTGGTTTTGATAACTATAAGTATCATAGTTTACCAACTATCTAGGTATCATAGAGTAGATATCATAGAATTCTAATTATCAGGCCAAGTCAATATATGCTACACGCCTACACATTATCATATTAAAATAACTTCTAACTCAGAAAATGAGACATATCCAAATAGCATTCATGAATATATATACTGCACCCACCCTCAAACACATAAATATAAGGGAAATTATATAATAAAAATGACGTGAAAGTTCAAACTTACCGTGGTTTTAGAGATTATATCCATCTTCAATAGATCCAGTTGCTTTTTCCAAGTTGTTCCCAAACACCCCCTTATCTGCTGCAAGCTGCTTATTCCAAAGTCTGTGAGTTTAAGATTCCTAAAATCTGTCCATAAAATACTTATATTTTCTTGCGTACAAAAAATACAATATTCCACAGTAATCTTCTTTTGCTAATGATGCAAACTGTTATTATTTCCATTATCTACCAATGAATCGCCAAATATGAAGTAACACGGAACTTGTGGCTTGCCTTGAACCTTATAGTAACTCGAATTCAACACAAAGATTGTTGCAACGACAAACATAATCGACCATTTATTTTGCGTGGCTTCCTATAAAACAATTTAAGGAAAAATTGGAGTTTGTGTTGAAATGTATAATTTTTGGAGTATATATGGAACATGAATTGAGTTCTTAATCCAATTCAATCGCTATCATTCGCATTGCGTTTTAATACATATGTACCTTTATTTTCCAGCATCAATGGATTTTGATGATACTCTAACTCAGTTTCGTATCCATTTTCCATTTGATTTTCTATGCATAACTTGTTTCATAGCACAACCACTGTAGCTATAACATATATAAGAAATGATAGCATAGAAAATAAGAAACTATAGTTTTGCCACTTTCATGATGTTCTGTGACAAATGACAATAAGTATGCGATAAATAAAAAGAACTTTAAATACCCTGTGAACCCGCCATGTAAGAATTTGAAAGCAAACATAAAAAAAAACTTTGACATTTCATCAAAATTTATTGCTTGAGCACACGCTCTGTGAGCACCAACTTTATGCGTCACTTTGAATTTAGCTACGTAAATACTTTTGTCTAAACAGTAGACATGTAACAGTAACAAAGAAACAAAAAAAGTTTAAAACAACCAACTTTATCCAATCAAATGATGCAATTTACGCACTGATTATCTCATGCAAAACTATCTACTAATAGGATACATTGATACAAAGGTTGTGCAAACAGTTAAGCCTTGTTCTTATTAAGTCGAATTCAATGATTTATACAGGTTTACCTCATTATGCTCCACAATACTTTGTACGAACAAACTTGCAGTGAGTTAAAGAGTGCACACCATATAAATATGGCCTTAACCCCTCAAATGATCCGACATCGAATATACCCGCAAATCGCAATACCCTGAAACCGTGTTGAACATATGTATACTAAGTTTCAGCAACAAACGTAGATTTCAAGATCTGTTGCAGCAACATATATATAGTGATTAGGGTTATGATCAATCTTTAATGGGTCAAATACTGTAAACCGGTTAGCAAAAAAGAATGCGGAAAACGGGGAAAAAATGTTAGCAATTCACTTGGCCATACCCGACATAGGTTCAGCTTAATTATAGTAACTCAATTTGTGCCGAAATCTCTCTTGACCCGTCACCGTAGATGCCCATTTACTACTTATAACAATGACTTATATCGAAATCAAATTCATGGTTGTAAAAACTGGCTTATAGGCAAAACATATCACCGATAAACATAAAATGTTTCAATTCAATCCAACTGATACGAAAAATTTAAAGATTGGTAAACAAACCCGAGAAATCGATTGTGCAGAAGCTCATACATGAATCATGATTAAATGACCTAAATTAAACACAAAAACAAAAACACAGTGAGAAATCAGATGGTTAATTTGAATCGATTTTAGATTATAATTACAAAAATAAATTATTTAACTTAGTATCAATTGAAAAACAAATGGGAAATCAAACAAACCTGGTAGAAATCTTAGATTCAATCGTATTTATGAATTCCATGGGGTTTGTGGCGATAAATGCTCGGGATGTAAAGGAACCTGTCAAATGGATGGAGATGGATGGAAGATTAAAGGTTGAATGGTGTAAATGCAGGATTAATAACCGTCCTTGATATTGAGCATTGATTTGTGTTTATAAACTTGTAACTGCAGCATGAATGTCGAATTATAAGGTTTAACAGAGTTGTGGGTAATACAAAGCTTTAAGGATATGTACATATGGCTGTGTGGATAATACTGATCATTTAAAGATACAATCCCATTAAATTTAGGGGCTCAATCTTTTAGTATAATAGATAAAGTCTAGGGGTATAAAGTTTAAGGGGTTATTTGTTTATTTTTTAAAGTTGTAATAAAATTTGTAAATTTATACTTGACTCCATATATTTTATTTAAAATTAAACCACTAAAGTTTTATTAATTACCTACTCTTTTTTCAAGTTTTTGTTTTCACAAATTTGACACATATATTTTTATGTGTTTTTTTCCATCAAATTTCTCCACCAAATTTTTTAATTTTGACCAAATTGATTCAATTTTGACTTTTTTATTGACCAATCAGATTGCACGATTTTGCCTGTGTGGCAAAATCAAGCTCTTTAATTGGTCCAATTTTTTTCTCTTAAGATTTAATCTGATAGAATACTCTAAAATGATGTAATTCTTTTATTATATATTTATTATTGGGTTTATCGGGTTGACCCGATAAGAAATTAACTAAGACCCTAACCCGACCCTATAAGGCTATCGGGTCGACCGGGTTAACCCGATAAGCTAAGTTGGACCCCGGCCCTGTAAGGTCTTATTCGGTTTGGGTCACACACTCCTGGCATTTACCCACACATACCAACCAAAACACATAGGATTACCGTTTTCTTATCATTAAAATTAGATCTGATAAAATTAACAATCGTCGTGCTTACCTTATTCTGATCAAACAAAACACACATACTCTTTCTTTCTCCATGAGGAAATATTATCAATGGAACCACCATCAATGGCAAGGTAATTTTGCTTTAAACCCTAGTTTATGTTATTGGGTTTATCGGGTTGACCCGATGAGAATTTAACTAAGACCCTAACCCGACCCTATAAGGCTATCGGGTCTACCGGGTTAACCCGATAAGCTAAGTTGGACCCCAACCCTATAAGGTCTTATCCGGTTCGGGTCACACACTCCTGGCATATACGCACACATGATTGGTGTAAATAATACACGTAAATTAGGTAAGTATAAACCGAGTCGTTTTCCCAACGAGATGTGAATTGATAATCTTGCTTTGGTTCGTATTTGATGCTTGAATAATCAATATTTTGATTTTGGTTTCTAAATCTAATAACGCAAAGAGAACAAATAAAGGCACGCTAAATAAAGGCAATTGAAAATCCTAGCGACATTAATCACTACAAATTAATTAACCAAATATGACAAAATAAGATTCTTAAAACTCAAAATGCAAATTTCTTAAACTGAAATGTAAAAATTAATTTTTAAATAATAGAAAATATTTTTTTATATTTTTAAACTAATTAAAAACAATTTATATAACTAATTGAAACAAAAAATTATATTAAAAATACTAATATTAATCCTAAAATTTTATAAAAATTCCTAAAAATACTAGACACCATTCCTGAGGTTTACAAAGAAAAATAAGCTAAACAGCTTATTCCAATAAGCTGTTAAAATTAAATAAGCTAAATAAGCCAAAAACTAAATTGTGTATAAGAATTAAATGAAAGGAATGCTTAATGAAAAATTCCTAAGGGCGCAACGGTTAGGTTGTGTGTGTTGAGGGGGAGGTCACAGGTTCGAGTCCTGTGCTTGTCCCTTTTTATAAAACTATTTTTTTATTTTTCTTTTTGCAAAACAGATTTAGAGTTAATAAAAATAAGCAACTTTTGTAAAAGGAAATAAGCACAAAACTTAGTTATAAGCTAGAAATAAGCAAAATCAAAAACAGGTTGTGACTAAATTCAAGTGGTTTTAGCCCTTGTCTTAAACTGCTTTTGAACATCTAATTTTAGGGCTCAAAAAGCTTTTTGAAAATCAATAAGCTGAAAACAAATGAACACTAAACTCCAATAAGCACTAAGAATTAGAAACTAGCAAATCAAATAAGCTGAAAAGTATAAATAAGCTCAAAATAGACAGCAAACTCATTTTGCTTTATAAATTGAAAGACTAATATGCAGTTTATTTTTAAGACCCAATAAGCAAATTGAAAAGCTAAAAATGCAAAACAAATTAAATGTGGACTTAAGCTAACCAACTTATAAAAAGTAAAATCTAAAAGCTAATAAAGCCACTAAGCTAAATTAAACAGTTAACCCAAACACCCCTTTAAGTGACAGTTAAGACATTTTTAGGCTAAAACAACCCTCAAATAAGCTCAATTTATTAAAACAGATAAAGATCTAAGGCCAGTAAGCTCTAACAAACTAAATTTAAGAAGATTTGCTAACCTATTAAGCTAGAAAACCAACTTGAAAGCAACTGCATACTTTACTTATTTTTGGCTTTTTATTTGAAATATCTAAATTGCAGCTTAAAATAATAAGACTAAATAAGCTAATGAGATTCCAAAAACCAAAAACAGATCTAACACTTGACTTAATAAGCAAAAATAAACTAAAGTTCAACAATTAAGAACTACTAAAAAGCTAGAAATCCTAATTGAAAGGACTGTATAAATGACTTGTTTTTTTGTGGAGTTTTCTTAAATTAAAAGACAAAATGACAGCTTAATTTTGAATTCAAAAACCAAATTAAAAGCCTAAAAGTTGAAAACAGATTAAGAAAATTACTCAATAAGCTAAAATGGACTAAACTTAAGCTAAATAGATGACTAATTAAGCTAGAAAAAGGAAAAGGCAGATGACAGACCTAGACTTGTTTTTGGTTTTTTTTTGTGAAAAAGAGCTAATTGCAGCTAAGGTATAAGGCTCAAAATCAACTTAAACTTTCAAATAAGTAAAACAGATTTAGCCTAAAGTATAATAAGCTGAAATAAGCTAAATAAACTAATCCTAACTAGTATTTAAACCACATGACTATCTGTAACTACAGGACCAAAATCAATCACCATAATTGAACTTATGATTTCATAAGCTGCTAAACTTATCAAAACTTAATCCTAGCTTATGGAAACTTGCATTTAAACTAAATAAGAGCTTATGAAAACAGCTTAATAAACTGCATACCATTTTATCTCATGACAACTGCTTGTCCCAAACACCCCTTAAAAACTTGAAATTCTAAAATTAGCTATATCAGACCTATTTAAGCTATGAATTGTGAGAACAGATTATAAACGACGCTTATAAAAAGAAAATAAGCACAAATTAACCCCAAATAAGCACTAGAATAAAGCTTATCCTAATAGTAGCATTAACTGCTTAATTAAACAGTATTAACTATATGGGAGACAGATTTAAGCTAAACATCTAGCCAAACTCATTTTAAGCTATGAATAAGACATATTGTTAGAAATAAAGAAATGTTCTACTTGTAAGCACTATTATAAAGTGCAGGGACTAAGTATGTTAAGTAAGGAAAGTTTAGTCATCAAGCTAACTAGGGGCTATAAATAGTAATTTATGCCATGGTTAGATGTAACAACTTCATTTAATCAAAAGGCAAGTTAGGTAATTCTCTCTCTAAACACACACACTAATTACACCTTGATCTTCATACACTAATCATCAATCAAGATCTATTGCTTAATATGTGGTATCAAGAGCCAATGATTGCGGATTAGTGCTTATTTTAGTGTTTGATTGTGTTTGTGAGATTGAGATTTTGCTTATTTGTGCTTATTTGTGGTTTTTTTTGAGCTTATTCGGACATTTTTAAGCCTAATACATTCGGCTTATTCAAATCTATCCGAAGATCTTTTAGTGATTTTTCATTGTCGGCATAAAATCATGTTGTACAACCAAATATAAAAACACCGAAGCACATAAATTATCGTAAATAAAAAAAAATTCTAGCTATTCATTGATGGGTTTGAAAGAAATTACATTTTTTTTTCTTTTGGTTTAATACGTACTAAAATTCTAACAATTGAATTTATGAAAAAATATTTATTTCATTGACGTATTTTCTAAAGTGGAAGTCAATGGTTCGAATAGAACGAGGAGAAAATTAATCCTCGTGTGGCCTCGGAGGTTCACTTTAGCTGACTCCGGGATACCTAAAAGGATAGTTTCGCTGGGATTAGTTGGCTCACAATATCAGGGTTCTAAATAGCGGCGCCATAGCGCGCTATAGCGGCGCTATAGCGCGAGGCGTGGCCTCCACGTTACGAAACAGGCCAAGGCGTCATCTTGAGGCGTGGCGTGCAATAAGGCGCCATATAGCGCGCTATAGCGCGCTATAGCGTGAGTTTTTTTGAAGCTTTATAAAATTTCATGGATTTGAGCTTATTTACAAGTATTTATGCTTTGGGTTGTATGAGATTCGGTCTTAGTAACCCCGTTACTCAATTTTAATCCTAGTAGCTAACTAATATTGACCACTCTATAAATATTTTTTGCCGCCTTGAGTCACGCCTTAAAAACGCTATGACGCAACGCCTCACGCTAAAGCTTGAGGCTTGGCTATGCCGCTACGCCACGCTTCACGCTATTTATAACCTTGGTAATTGTAAACAAATGATGTTATTGTTTAGATTTAGCTCCGGTGCTTAAAATAAAGAGCACGCTAATGGTAAGAA